>PQWD01008880.1:0-122669 GCA_019425675.1 Leucinodes orbonalis
CGCACGCTGCGCTCGCGCCGGACACCTCCCCACCCCCCACAACTCACCCCGCTGCGGTAGGGTCACCATTACTTATCATAACACCGCGCGGCCGTAAGAATCGGTAATAACTATATAATTTGTTAAGCGCCCCCAATGAAGGCAGTTCTGTCGCTATGATTTATTGTCCCGATGGGTAATTTTTGGTTTGTGTGTTGTTTTGCAAGTGTGCATTAAAGTCTTATTCTCATATTAACAAAGTTCTTTACTTTTTTAAATTCTTTATTGAAAGAAAAAAAACATTTATTTGACCACAAATACAAAACAATGCAATAATGAAAATAAAAACAAATTAATATATGTATTTTTTGTGAACCAAATAAATTATTTCTTTCTTTCTTTAATAAACACGTAACTTTATGGTTTTGTTGAAATTTGTTTATTAAACGTGTTGATGTACAATGCATTGCTTTCAGTCTTTGACTCACATGCATATAGTAATGGTAGGTAAAAAATCAAATTAAATTTAATATTTAAAATACATTAAATATTTTAGTGAGGATAAATGTGAAAAGTAAGAATGATATTGTAATCATATTAGTTTATTTAATTTAAGTAAGTTTAAACTTCAATATGTTTGTTTTCCTTATCATAATTTATCTAGCAACAAGAAACAAGAATAGCATTTAAATTAGGTAAAATGCAAATTCACCGACTAAATCATCATCAAAACCATTAAAAAATCCATGATTATATATATCAATTAAGAATGCATATTGGATATTTGATGGCATCGTGAAATTATTCTAATTTATACCATACTTTGTAATTTTATTTATGTTTAATGAGCGACATGGTTTTATTGCTTCTCTCATGGAGCGATTCCTTCCTGTCCATGATTGGTTTTGGCGAGACTGAATATAATTTTATGTTGTCGTTGTCTTAAAATGTTTAGTACCTAGCCTTTGTAGAGTAGGAACCTATACTGAATATTAAGATACCTAAAGTAAGCCAAGGTATATAAAGTGATTGTTACCCACATCTTTTATAAGCATATTTGATAATAACATCACAAGATAAATCAACATTCTATTTAAAATAAGTAATGTTTTCTTTAATAGATACGTAGGAATATAAATGTACCGTGTGTTCGTAAATTGCAAACAATCTGAAAAAAAGGAGAAAATATTTTAAAACATATACTTAAATTAAATTTCATATCATTGATAAATAGTGTGATCTAATATCAATGTAGTTATTTGAATTAAATACGCCTGTTTACAAGAGCTTTGCAATTATAGCACAACGCCGTAGGCGGAACACTTGTTTGGGCAACCACCACACATACCCAAATGATATGAATTCTCTATAGGTGGGTAAAATCCTGAATTTACAAGAATATTCACAATTTTTGGAGAAGTAAAGTATGTAAAGGTAATGGAATCGTAAATAGGTCCTGGTGATAACAGCTCTGCTGAAGCCTGAGTAGTCCCCGAAAACCTTATAATACACCGTAGGTATACGTAAAACATGTAACTGTAGGTTGTACTACGAATCGATAAAATATTCGTAAAATGAATGCAGCCAAATCCGTAGCCCTGTAGCGGCGTTACGCGGCGCGCCATAACTCGCGCGCGGCCGCGGGCGTCTGCGCAGACTTTTATTGTGATTTACGCGCGCATTACCACGCTCTCATCGGTAGGCACCCAAAAGTTAGTATACTTTTATCGGGACCAAATTGGCAAGGTATAATCATACGTTCCCTTATTTGATTGTAAAAGCTTTATCACTGCAGTAGTGTAAACAAAATAGATAAAACAGAGTACACTGAAACTCACATAAATTCATTACAATGCCAAAATTACACAGTTTATTACAATAACGTAAAAAACAACACGAAAACATACAGAAATATATATGTAGCCGAGTGGCTTTGGAATGGACTACCTTAAGAGGTTAAATTGTCTCCATCTAAGTTTTCTTTTAAGAAAAAAGTCAAGCTTTTTTATGTAGAAAGAAATACGTAGGGTTTTTTTGTTGTTTTCCATTTTTTTGTGTGTAGTGTAGTTTTGCATATTGATATAGATAGGAATTATGTATTTATTTATCACAGCAGTTTCTTCATTGTATATTTTTTGTTATTATTTTATTTGGTCCTTTCTTTTTAACCGCTTATATTTCTTTCTGCATGACCTTAGGTTAACTGGCAGAGAATGCCATTCGGCATTAAGTTCGCCTTTGAACACTATTTTATGTGCAATAAAGTTTTTAAATAAATATATAAATATTGTAGTCTAAAAATAAACAAAGAAAACATATACATACATAATATATATCGTCTTCCACTGCTATTAAATAATTTATTTGTTTCTCTATTATGTGTCTACTATTGGTTTAATAATATGAACATTCCTCACAACCCGAACAAGTTGGCCCGCCCAGTGATGCGCTCCTCGCTCAATGTTAATTGTTGCATTGATTAGTCAGGTAGCAGTCAAATGTTTGGTCGTTTTAATACGTTGCTAATTGTCTGAATGCAAGTGTGTGGGTGCATAAAGGTGGTAGGTCAACGAGAGTGAGGCTTCGCAAAATGTCTGGATATTCAATACCTTGTTGGTTTGGTACGTTGGGAAACAGCTGAATAAGATATATGGCTTGTTAGTGGCGTACAGACGTTCGTATATGAACATTTCATAATTTTACCAGTTGTGCGCTATGAAGAATGACAATAACTTAGAATAAATAAGTGCCTAAGTCTGGATCTTATTTCCTCAGTTTTACAAAATCTGTACCTTTTTAGTTTCGGAACAAAGCATCAAAACATTATTTACTCTGTATAATAAGAATCTACGTACGAAACTTTAGTAGGATTGGTTAATATTGCCTATTCCATACAAAAGTTCTAGGAAATCTAGTACAAAGTGTAGAAATAAGTTCAGCCATAGTTCTAAGCTACGATCTAAACTTAATGCACCGACTAAACACCGAACACCAGGTAATTGTGATCATAATCCATAAACACGATTTCTTGTCTCATAAAATTCAATGGAATACAATAATATAAATAACAACTCGTTTAACGGACATTAAATAAAAATAAACACTCCTTTTTTTAATTTTCTCCTGCATCCTTAATAGTGGTTCGGCGAGCGCGACCCGCTATCAATAAACCTGCATCAATACTCGGTAGATTTATACAAATCGCTGCTCATATTGGGTGTCCGTCTCGCCATAAATATTAAATATCGATGCCGTTAAAAATATCCGCTTACACTTTACGAGAGCGCGGGGCATGTTTACGCGCGGAGGCACCGATCAATTAGGGTTTTTCACCCAACAAGGACTTGAATATGCATGAGTATTAACGGTGATTGCCGATCTTCTGGCTGATTCATGAACTGATTAAGTATTGGGGAATTCACACGCCATGCATTGAATGTGTGTGGTTGAAACTGTTTGGAGTAGTTTAGGTGTGATTTACGGATTACAATTAAGCTTTAAGGACGTACGATAAGGTACCTCAATCTCACGTCGGTAATAATTTTGTGAATATGTATGCTGTAAATCCTTACTAAATGTGAGTACTTAACAAATAATATTTTCATTGAATTATGATCATCAATAACCAATTAATTTTGAAATACATACTGACTATGAATTAAATAGCAATTTCTGATAGGCAAAACTGAGAAACAACAGGTATTGATAGACGATTTGCTCATAACGCGTGATGACAACGTGGTGTATTTAGGGGCGTCGTTAAATGTAGAGGTTACACAGATACCATCGGCCGACACGGCACAATAACATTTCTCACCTACAGCACACATTGTTAGCGTTAAACGGCGATAAATCCCGCGCCCACAGCACATATTAATATTTAATTGTAGGCGCGATATCATCACGACGAGCATAACTAACTGTTAATAAACTGTATTGTTGACGTGAATTATCCTCGTAAGTCTGCCGAACGAGCGATGTCAGGAAAGGGCGGTATTATTGGATCGCTCGACGGGTGACGGATGACAAATTATCATATTTTAATGTGCCAGTTTTGGTTACTGATTCCTAGTAACGAAATAAACTAAAAACGTATGATAATAACGAGCTTACTTTTTTAATCAATATTATTTTATTATGAATATAATGCATACGAGAGTCAGCAAACAATATCAATAGACGTTCCAGCAATTTTAATTCACGCTTTTCGATTCGAAGCTTTCATAGAGGCAAAGGATTTCCTCGGGTTTTTTTGATAATGAAATCGTGAATCAATTGTCACCTAATAAACTACACCAAAGGAAAACAACGAATTTTTTGTCTAACTGTAACATCTATTAAACAAGATGTCGATCGGTTTAGTAATAAGAGGTTACATCCCGCGTCGCTTCGGGCGATATTTTATACAGGCGCTCCAGCGCGCGTCCAATATGCGTCTTCAATAATACTGTGACCACCACAACAACAAACGCTAGTGATGCTCGTGATTATTACTACGAAAAATACCTTCCTCCGTACTTATTTTTCACGGCACCATTGAGAAGTAAGCTAAACAACGTACGATTACTGAACACGGATTTTATAGACTACTAGCTTTTGCGTGCGAATTCGTCCGCGTGGAATAGTAACTTTGTGGTAACCGCTACTTCGTTTATATTGGTGAGTTAAAACTGCGATATCTCATAAGATATTCATTTAAGTTGAATGGTGTGAAGGGTAATTTTGTTTTAAATGAAATACTTGTGATAAATAAAGTATTTATTTAGATAAGGATTATTATAATATTTATGAAAACACCATCGCAAATGATGCATTATTTTAGAATTGTTTTTTATCAAAAAATATGTTTTATGGAGCTAACCTTATACTGTCGCGGACTTTTTTTAGACTCTTAAAAGGGGAACAATACTCTCATTCATGACGTTTACGAAACTTTAACCGTTTACGCGGCGTACGCACCGGAAGCTCCAAGTATGAAAAAAATACCCCCGATTTTGAAACATTCTTCATTGCTGCTCCGCTTCTATTGCTCGTAGCGTGATGATATAGCCGTCCTTGATAAATAGACTATCTAACACTGAAAGAACAGCAGCTTGCTTTAGCAAGTTGCGGTTCGAATGAAAACTCAGGCTAAAATGATATTAAAAAGTAGCTTATCGTATCCAGACACCATATTTTCTCGTCCCTATAAAAGAATCATCATCATCAGCTCATTAAACGTCCCACCCAAGGACACGAGCCTACCCGTATAGCGTGATTAGGCCTTAGTCGTCCACGCTGGCCCATTGCAGGTTGGACGACTTCACGCACAACCTTTGAATCTCTTCGCAGGCGTGCGCAGGTTTCCTCACGATGTTTTCCTTCACCGTAAGAGCGTCGGAAAACATACCTCCCGGTGGAAGGGCGACAGTCCACACCATTGAGCCACCGACGCTCTAAAAACATAAAAGAATATAAAAATATAAATCTGCACCGATAACCTACATCACTTTTATTAGTTTCGAAAAATAATAAGAATAACTTTTCATGTGATCCATCCTAAAGCGGCATTGTATTTATTGTAATTAGTCGAGGACGCGGCGTTCTATCGCATGTCTACTAAAATAAAATATAAAATATATATTTTAAAACATTAGCTCATTAGAAATTCAATCTTAATAGACCATTAATAATGTGAATTAGCTCAATAACGTTTATTGATTTTTTTTATGATAATTAAAATAGATGCATGTAGTTAACAGACTATTATATTTTTTGTTGATATTGATTCAAACTGGCAAGCTGTGCGACGGAATGCTGTGGAACTGACGGACTTAACAAGTAGTTTCTATCTATTGTTTGGTGAAATGCTCGAAACAACTCCTTAGAAGCGTATGGAATGTCCAATATGTTGGATGCAGCTATTAATGCATGTATGCTTCGATGGCTCAATGGTGTGGACTATTACCGATCTGGAGTGTGCAGGTTCAAATCCCGCCGCGTACCAGTGTGTTTTCGAAATTATATGTACGCTATCCGATACATTTACGGTGAAGGAAAACATCGAGAGGAAACCTTCGTTCGCCTGCGAAGAGTTTCAAATATTGTATATGAAGTAGGTCAATCTGCACTGGGCCCGCGTAAACGATTAAGGCCTATACAGCCTACCCGCTAATACCCCTCGGAGGGGACGTTTAATAGGCTGATGATCATGATCTATTAATGTTCCCTTATAAATCTTATAATAAAAGAAGCCAAATTGATAAAATCAAATAAAAAGCTGTGGTTTATTCATATCCCGACTATGTCCTTTTTTTCGACTTTTCAGTCTTCGACGAAGATGACCTTCACAGCTTCACCAGGCAAGTGGTAAAGAAACAAATAACTCTCAGTATAAAAGTGAATGCAACATAAGGCGTCTAGAATAGGACTCGAACCTTTCCTTAGAGCGTTGCAGGGACAGCTTGGTAAGCTAGTATATTTAGGGGACAAAAAGTCCTGGTATTCATGATAGATGACCACTGAGCAGAAGTAATTTTTAGGTACCCTAAGAAGTGCGGTGGCGGCGGCGACACGGCGGAAATTCTTGTATTTGATTTTCAATATTACATAATTCTATTATAACACTATCATTAAATAAAATAGTATTCATCTTGTGCAGAAGGTCGCCACATATACGTCTTTCATGAATTGTACTCTAAGTGCCTGTAACGCGAAAATAGTGACTTGTTGAACCTGCAGAGATGGTTCCAACCCGGCGGAATAGTACGCTTTCTCTGTTAAGACACATTGTAGATTAAAAAATAATACATTTTATTGACTAAGCCCAAGAAAATCGTATTTTTAAAATTGTTATAGTTTTATTTCATGAAAATGTCATCAAGTATAAACCAACTAACCCATAGGATGCCCATGAGCACTTGAGTGTTTGTTCACGTGTCATAGACTTAAAGTCTGTGGTGAGAAATAAACTTTGATATTTTAAAAAGTTCAATCAAATTTGACCCTTCAATATTGGTACACTTTCACCTAATAATTTAATTATAATAAATAATTAAGATTTTTGATCATGGTTTTGAGACTTTCTTACAGCATGCTTATTATTCCCGAGAAATGCTACTTAATGAAGACCAAATTTTCGCCAATTACTTTATATGAAATTGAATTGAATATTTAACGACCTTAATTTTTTGTTTATGTTAACATTCTAGCGTACGAAATTACCCATAACAGTGTTTTACTAAGGTACTTCTTAATAATATCTCTACATTGCGGACACACAGCACAATATTTGATAAACACAATCCCGAGTCCCTTTTCTCCCCTCTCCAAAAACTCTTACTTAATTAACCATAAAAGTACCAACACCTAGCCTATCCACCAGTTTTTTTTTCAATACCCCTAAATTGTATGTATCGGGAAACACAGACGCAGGAAGGTCATTCTACAGCCTTCCAGTTCGGACAATGAATGTGGAACCGAACTTTTTGGTACAAATGGGTATCGACAACAAAGGGATGGAATCCCTCCCTACAACGAGTTGTGCTGGGGGAATTAAATTGTGCAATTCCAACGCACTCTTTCTGAAATGCAACCTGTAGAACACGGACAGACACAATACTTAACGGCGATGTTCAAGACTTTGTAGCCTACCGGCAATAGACTCATCACAGATCAGTCTTTTTGCCCGTCGATCTATAGCATCCAGGGCTTCTAGCTGGTATCGGGCAGAACCGTTCCACAAGTGTGAAAAGTACTCGACAAAATCGAACCTGCCTTACATACAAATCACACAGTTGTTTGGGTGAAAAGTATCTGCGAACTTTGGAAAGTATTCCTCGACGCAATCTTGGCCCTGGATTATATGTAGCCTCCAAAATTTAGCTTCGACGAAAGATCCATACCAAGGAGACTTAGTTTTTAAGCGATCTCTACAGGTGCATTACAAAAAGTGGGAGCCAAGTCAAACGGGCTTCTCGTAGCTGAGATAAGAAAAGCCTGGGTCTTCGACTCATTAAACATTACTAAATAGGCATCGCCCCAATCGGCCACGCTTGTAGGGTTAGGTTGGATCGAAGGTCCGTCGCCATCGATTTCAGCTTTAGATGCTCTTACATTGGATGGGCCACCTGTTCGTCTGCCTACGTAAGTAATAAAAAACACTGTTATTCACACAGCGCCATCTAGCCCTAATCTAAGCATTACTCTGTTATGTGGATACTAAACAAATGTATATCCTTTTTTTGTAAATGCATACATATTAAACATAGAATACACCCAGACAACAAACAAACTTGTTCATGCACACAAACATGTATGTACAGCCCGAGAGTCGAACCTGGAACCCTTGGTGTAATAGCCGATTTCTCAGCCATTACACCAAATGGGTTGTCAACAGCAGATGTACATGTAATACACCTACGTCTTTTGTATTCATGTTTGATTTACGACTGATTGTAATCCGATGATGGTGTAAATCCTTTGAGAAAATACTTAAAATCAAACTGTTTAGTACACCTTTGAGAATATACTTAAAATAAAACTGTTTGGTAAACTCTTTTAGATTATTATGACACAGCTGATGCGATTAGGTTTAATGACCATCCCGATTACATCATCAAACAATCTCCCGAGTCCTCGGCATAAGGCGCGGAGGGAACAATAATAAACGAAACGAACCGTTTTAGATAAAGATACATCGGCCGATGCCCCGAAAGGATGTTGTTTCATTTGTACAATCATATTGTGGCTTAAATGAATTTGACTATTGAATTAATTAAGTAATGGACACAGAACTTAAGCAACCGACATAGCCGTATCAAAAACCTAATGAAGCTGTGGACTGGTTCCCTATTCATTGTTTAGAATTTTACTTGACATATAAAAAAGATATATATTGGTAGTTTTTTTCTAATATCTTAAGTTGGTAGTCGTTAACACTCACCAATCCGCACTGAGCCTCGTGTGTTCCGCCTATAGCCATGCTGTATGGGAAGGCCTGTCCCTACAGTGGGGATTTATAGGCTAATGATGATGATGAATTTATAATATGGCATAATTTGTTCATCTGTGCCAAATCGTAATTTCGAATTTCTTAAAATCCAATTTCGAATTTCTTAAGATCCAGTGGCCGTTAGAGCTGACATCTCTTGGAACGGAGACCATGTTTTAGAAAGCGTAAGGTAGGAAACCTTTGGGCTGATTTAGGACACGATAGAAGGAGGCCGCTTATTAAACATTACCTACTAATCTCAATTTTACTCTCAGATAAATAGAGCCTAGCTATTTCATATCAAGATTTCTAAAGTTTTAATTCTGATAAAAATAAGAAACATGCCACCATAACTCATTTTACATCGGACATATATCTACATAATTTAATGCTATTTTAATCCGTCATAATACAAATAAAATATGTTTTCGAAATTTTATATGTTTACTTTTATTTTATTAGATGAAGATGACGTTAGGTGGTAATAGGATAGGACGTTAGGTGAATTGCATTATCAATTTCATTGTCTGATTATTTTATTTCTTATGAGAATCGATAAGATTTTAAAGCTAAATCTAAGTTTGTTTGAGCTATAATTCTTCCAGGCGTATTATTTAGATTGGTCAGACTTTTTAAGGGCTCTTTTAATTTATGTTAGGCGTAATTCGGGAGATGCCCGGACATCAACGAGCGTTTATCACAATAGAAGCAGACTTAATAAATCTCCCGTTGGATTCTCGAAAGCGATCTCTCGAAGGAAGTCGTCAACAGTTTGATTTCGATTGTAAACATTTTTGATTGCCTGCGGGCTGGTAAATAGTTGCTTGCGGTAGTAAAGCTCGCGTATTCCATTTCTTTTAAGTTGTCAATGTTATTGTGATGCTTATTGTAAGCTTTGAAAAGTTGGTGAATGAATTTTATTCAAGATAACAATTTCGCTTTTAAGTTTTATGAGTCTGCTTTTCCATCGTTGCCGAATTATCAAAAAATATTAAAAACGACAGGTAAATATATCTGATCTGTGAAATATTTTTCTACTCGTACAATCTAAGATTTAGTGCAGCGTAGGATGACCTCCGGCCGATGACTTGCGCCTTTCGCACACACACTTTCGCACATACAGGTGGAGTCTGGACGAGGAAAGCAAAGGCCTGGGGAGGAAAGCAAATATCTGGCGCAAAATAGAGGAGAACACCATCTCAATACGACTGGGATATCTATGAGGAAAACTATGACAATATTAAAGAAAAAACTAAGGATATATTTGTATATAAAATAATTTATTTGCAAGAATATGGTTACAATTGGTTCATTTCAATACAATTCCAACATATTGAGTCGAAAATTGAAGTGATAATTTGGTAAGTTAAAATTATACACACTAATGCTTAATAAAAATTTCTTAACGATCAAATTAGGATTATGATGAGGTGCCTGGTTCCTTTTTGATATCTTTTTGTGTATTTCAATGTTAAGAGAAATAATAATAATCATAAAAAATAATCAAATGTACTACGTATTCTCCTTATATATTAATATGGTGTAAGTAACTTCAATGTATTCTATAAAACTGATAATATAGTAGGTCTCTAGGTGCAGATTTCCTTGGTTCGGGGAAAGCCGTTAAAGTTTCGATCTCGAATATAAAACATTTGATTGACAACCAAACCAGCTGTTCCTAAATAAAGTGGCTGTTAAATAAGCACTTTGCTGAACATTTTGTATACTAAACAGTCAAAATGGTTTGTTTCAACACTGCAGTGATAGTTGAAACTTGAAAGATTCAGCAAGATTTAGCACACACAGCGCTCGGGGTTCATTTGATATGATTTTAATCGGATATCTTTGTAAAGCAAAAGTTTAAAATAGACAATATAATTATTCAAATAATCCCGTTTAATTTTTTTATTTAAATAAGCTTACATAAATAATAATTGTTAACTACTAAATTTCCAATGTACATAATATAATAAATTAATAGTGTATTAAATTATGACTAACATTTTAAAGAAGCTTTGAAGTTCCAATTTTCCTTAGAGATTTAACTACGAGTAATAATCGACCAGACTATTTGACTCGATAATTGCAAACAACATAGAAAATATTTAAAAAAAAAAATTGGTTTATTTACTAATGTTTACAACAATACAATTGTATACTTAAAATTAATATTTAAAATTTTGACGTAAGAATACAAAAAAATATGTCCATAATGTTAATATATTAAACAATCTTTTGAATAAAGTTTCTATTCCAATTTATAATAATTCGTTCTCTTTATACACTACTACATATTATAGAGTAATTTATTACAATGCAGGTAATTTTAAAAGTAGTACTTCATGGCCACGAGCATTTAGTTTTTTTTCAATACTTTAATAAACATCGGTAAGTATCTCGCGGCGATAAATATCCCCAGGAAATTATCTGTTAATATGCGTCTAACTTACAGCTATAGGATAAGATATGCCGCCGTTTATCATGTAAGCTGTCGAAGCTACATAAATCAGGCTAGTTCGGCATCGTATACCGCGCCAACGGGATCAAAAGATTTAAATCAAGGTTCGACGGATCAGCCACGTGTGAGATTCACGTCGGCTTACTTTATGACAGTAACAATAATTTTATGATATGCACACAAAATATTGCAAAACTAAAATATTTTTAGTGTAGTAGTAGTTTGACATTGGTACGCTTCTTCCTCTTGCTGCCTGAATTAGTGCATCATACGCATGACTAAAAATTTATTTTAGTTTCAGTCGAATAGTTTCTGTATTACCTGTTTCCAAGAAAGCTATATTGATTTTCAAATGCTCAAGTACTTAGTTTGCTCAGTGAACATTATTGGAAAGAATGCAGTGAAATCTAGCCCAATAAAAATTAATAAAAAGAATCAAACATCGTCCCATTGCTGATATTACATATCGATAGCGCTAAGATATTCAGGGGGCGAGAGAGCAAAACTTATTGTCATTTTTTTATTTTAAGGAAAAACTAACTAAACTATTCAAAGGAGTTTTTGTGACTCCTTACTTATACCGACAGTAATATTCCGATTTCATCAAGGTAGCCAACATTCTACCAAGGCTCAATTGCCGAACGATGCTTCCCTACACAAAAGCTCATGGGTATTTGGACCATAAGCTCCCGCGTTAGTTCACCACGCTTGGGTAGAGCCATCGTTATTCAGAGTCTACAAGCGGCTAAATGGGCTTGGGCTCGTGGTGAATGCGACAGGAGTCCTACACTACGAGACAAGAGCCAACTCAAACTTGTGGCAAGTAAGATGTAAAATAGTAGTACGTATACTAACTAACCTTTATCTCATTGAAGGAATTCGAATCATTACCAGCCACTCCGATACATCGAGATTTGTATCGTCACCAGAACTGAGTTATTTTTTAAGTAGACTGCACCATATACAAGCCAGGTTAACTTGAGTGACAAAGCACCTAAAAAATAGGGGGTTCGCCAACTTTTTGTACACTGAAATGGGTAAACCCCCTTTTACCGCCGTAGTTGCATATAATCAACAGACATAATAGATTTTCTATTGTGTCTGAACCACGGAGGTTAATAGGCCAATAATAAAATACAAATACTCTACAAGAACGATGATACTCTAAATCAACGAATTATACCAAAAATATATTTAATTTACCTATATTATATGCATGTTGCTATAATTTGTTGGTTAATGGACCTGTTCTGTTTGCATTCCACAGTATGGATGATAACGGACAATATTGTAAGTAATAAAGAAAATTAGATGGTATAGCTACCGCGAGCGCAGTGTAAACAGCTCGGGCAATGATGGCTGCTATATCTGGTACGGATGAATGCCAGGTGGGCACGACAGGCAAAATAAACGAATCGTAATCGATTCAGCGCTATGGTCACCATGCGACTTGTAACGCCGACATATAAGTTTATAATTAATCACTACTAGCTAAGGAACAGCTAGTAGTTAAAGGGGTAATAATCCGCGTTATAAGATTATATACTCGCCGTAAAACAACCTAAAATCGCTTCTTTAAGTCACGCGACGCACGGCCGCCGCGTTATACAATATTCTTTCAATGTGCCGAAAAATAGAAGTTGTTTTTTTTGTAATGTTAAAAATATAATACCTAATTAATAATTACCTTTACTCCTATACATACCTAACTTAACTTCTGCATAATTGGTTTCACTTTCACAACATCGATCCACAGTGGCCTCTAAAATGATAGCTTTTTCACCGGTCTCTATTCTGCGCAACCTCTGACCATTTCTCGACTCCGAGCGCTCGCAGGTCAGCCTCCGCCATGTCCATCCAGCGATAAGTGGGCACTGTCTCCTCTGTCGTCCAAAATATGTTGTCAATACTCCCATTCTCTTAAAGAAGCCAAGTGCTCGAATTATTATATCCCGGACCTGTTTACCTATTTCATGAGTCTCTACCATATCCAATGAGCCAACACTTGTTCACGGATTAATAGCTCAGTGTATTTGTTCAATAGAACCACTTACCGCATAAATCGATTTTTAAGAAGCTTTTAGCCTGTGTTTAGCGTCTTCGGTAACTTTCATAGATCTTAAACTTATGTCGTCACAAAACGTTTGATAAAAATGAAATGGTTTTCAAAGTTGAAATGAAACAAACTTCTTATGTGCTCAGAGTTATTAGGTAAGTAAGTCACAGTACAATGAGACATGATAGGTTTCCTATTCAACCTATCGCAATCCACTGCTGACATAGGTCTCCCCCATTTTGCGGCAGACATCCTGGTCCTCCGCTTTTCTATTCAGCCTCCAGCGACCTATCGCAAGTCGTCGGTCCATCGACCGGAGGGCGTCCTTCGCTACGCTTGCCGAGACGCGGTCTGGTTCTGGAGTGGACTAGAACTCGTCTGCTCCAACGGCCATCGGGTCTGCGACATACGTGATGATGACCAATTCTACCATTATTAAATACTAGCTTTTGCATGCATCTTCGTCTGTGTGAAGTTACTTTGGGCTAATGCTAACTTTAACCCGCAACTTCGTTTAATATAGGTGAGTTAAAACTGCAATATATCCTAAGTTATTCATGACTTATACGCAGCGTATGCAAGGGAAGCTCCCAGTAGATAAAAACGATTTTGAACTATTGTTCCGTGCTGCTCCGCTTCTATTGTACTCAGTGTAATGTGATACACCTAGCTATAGCCTACCTCGGTAAATAAGCTATCTAACCTAAGTGATAGACGAACTTAACTAGGTTCCCGCGTGAATTAGCTTCCATTTATTGATGCAGATACCTAGATTAAATTTCAAAACTTTTCTGGTTAGATAAATAGGAGACCTACCTACCCATGTGTTTCCAATTTCTTAGGTTGCCCGTAGGTACCTAATAACCGTTCCTCAATTAGCAGTCAATTCCACATTGCAATACCTAATTATTTATTTTCAAAGTTAATTCAGTACGTTTAGGTACAAAGCAGTACTTAAAACGTAATAAAAAATCCTACCCCCCTTGAAGAATGACGCAAGCTCTGCCGTAATAAAATTAAATTCCACTCGCAAACCCATATAAAACATATTAAAGTGGCAGTTTATTGTAAACAACTGCGGCGTTTAACATCATTCAATGGTAGAGTACTTCATACACCCGGATGATTGGCGAAGGCCCGCCCACAGAATTATCAACCAATTAGCTCCCAGCAATCGTGAGGACACGCCCACCACCAGCGCAGGCGCCGATGGTCCGTGGTGGCGCTATTCAGTTATTAATCGGCGCCCGATGCTGATGGTTCAGTGATGACGTCGTTAAGTGGTGAAGTGAATACGAGTAAATTGAAGTTTAGCGTGGAGAGTATTCTCAGGGTGTTGAATCTGATAATGTAAGAGTCGCTGGTAGTGAGCCCGCTCGGTCCCAAGAGCCACCGTGTGCTGGATGCGTAGCCGCCTTGTACCGATGCTGTGGGATGAGCCACCTCTTCTACAACTACCACTCCCACTGTCTTACGCTCATTTGCATCCTGCTTTGAGACCTACAACAGGTAATAATTCCCCGTATGCGGACTTAACCCCATAAATAACCCTTAGAAGCTTAAGAAAACGACTTAGAAACTGTTTAATGGAAACTTTTGTTGTTTTTAAACCCGCGCTTGATTAATGTTATTTTGGTACTTATATGTTATATTAGGTATGAGCCCTTGGTGAGGACGTATAATGAGCTAATAATGATGAACAAAAATAATAAATAAAACGACAAAATGGTCAATTCATAACATAACTTTGTAATGTACGTAAGACGTATCTACATACCATTGCCTAAGCCTGTCCGAACCTATTAATGTAACTTCCCAATGAATTTCTATCGTGTGAACCCGGTTTCTTTTTTCAGTAGGTACTACTTAAGTAAAGCTTAGTATAAAAAAATGGATTGTTTAAGGATTTTAATTTTTTTTTAAAAATGGTACTGTAACATAATGTCGCAATTAATATATAGCTGGCTAAGTTCTGTAGGAGTATAGGTAATTTGGTAACATAGGTACGCCATGTTTAGGAAATTACAGAGCACTGAAAGGCAGCTTACATCGTCTGCTCTAGTTTGAAGCGATTTACTTAAAATATTAAAAAATATTTAAAGTTCCTAATTCACTATCTCGGTACCTTTGTTCTACAATACATCGAATATTTATGACTTTATAAATATTGATTTTATACTAACAATTCCTTACGAAATTGCTATGAAATTCAAATGATTTCTATGTTTCTACCTACAGGATATACAACACAAGCAACAAATGATATTCGTTTATTAATATTTATTACGGATACGGGTACACCAGAGTTTAGCATAAAGCCTATAAATATAAAAGTTCTTTATGTGTATCGACTGTATCTAACAAAGATAGGTCTCGTAAAGTCAAGGTTAAAAATAAATTTTGTTTATACATGACATTTCCAACAATATTTGTCACACAATATTTGTATCAACGGCGGATCCAGGGGTGGATCATAGGGGTCATGACACCCCTGAGCAATTTTTAAGCCTACCTTAACAAAATGCCTTATAAGTTATTAACTTGACTGCTACTATGTGATCCCCCCCCCCCTGGCGCCTAACCCGGATTCGCCCTTGGTGTAATATATCAAGTGTGGGTCTCTATTAAAATTGATGAACAAATAATCCTATAATATTGAAAACGTCGCCTTGCACTCGGGGTAATAAGACGACTTTTGTCATTCGCTTTACTGCAATTTCGTTTAACTTTATTTATTAAAAAATAAAGCATTTAAATAAAATAAATACTACATATCGAACTATTACAATTTTTGAGTAGGTTTACAATCCTATTCCACATTATATGTTTGGATATGTAGTGTAGGGTATGTAGGTATATACAATTTTAAATTCAACTAGCTGTCCAACCACCTTATCCAATTGGCAATAAAAAATGCTTATCAACCTAATCCTGATGTCATATTACCAATGGAATAGGACAGCGAAACACCGGGAAGCATGTCCAGCATAAGACGGCGATAAGTTTAAAATAACAAAAAGAAATAAGCCTTTCAATGTTTTCGGCACGCCAGCACAGTTGAGGGACACTCACAAGTCCTGGGTGGGCCCTAAATCCGATACTTTTAATATGCGCCAATTTTATCTTGATTGTATCTCAATGGTAGCTTTCTTGGTATTCTACTATTTTAATGCTATTATCATTACTGAATGATATGTCAAGGACTATTCATTGTGTCTCAATTATTGGAAGAAATTCTAAATTGTATTCTACTAGGTACTTGTCGGACGTTCGCTGAGACATTGGTAATGGTTTATATAACTATTGAGACTCAAAAATTGGCGCATTTCGATGACAGAATTGGGGCCCTGATCATTATGATGATAATTATTTTTCTGACCGTTATATTAAAACAACACCATCAACATTACCTAAATAACGAATGAATGACCAATTGCAGGACCTTACCAGACAATAGCTATGATGGGGTGACTGGGCCGGTACCACCACGCGGGCCCAATGCTGATTGTTGGGTTTTGACGAACGACTAAGATAGTCATAAGATTGTAGCCGACGGCTAACCGTGTCTTGCTTAACGCGGAATTCGTCTTTCTTCAGACAGCCAGATCGTTCAGCCTGCAATGTAGGTACTAACCAAACTGGGAAAGTCGCACAATGTGACATTTACTACGTGGTCTTCCCGTGGGAACAAAAGTTTGAACATATGATTGAAAGTTTAAATAAGAATTCTTAGTATTGTTTGTACATTTTAAGATACCAGTATTGACATGTATAGCGTAGGTCTTCTTTTAGGCAATGGTCTTGCGATATCAGGCTGGATGTAAAAAGTGGAGAACTGAACAAAATGGGCGAGATATCTTATAGCGATTTGCCTGAACGCACAGTCACAGCAAAGGACTTAAGTACCCGAAACGCCTCAGCGACGAGAGCTGTTAAAATAACTTTAGGCTAGCAATCATAAGTAGGGATGAAATATTCTTCTTAAAGATAAATCTTTCATATATTTCAGTATACCGTTTACCACTTCCATCTACATCACCTCCTCAACAGAACCAAACGTCGAGATGTGACGTCACCTCGAGTGGTAAACGCAAGCGGTCGTGGTCGCGGGCGGTTTTTAGCAATCTGCAGAGGAAGGGCCTGGAGCGGCGCTTCCAGATACAGAAATACATCACTAAACCTGATAGGCGACAGCTGGCAGCTACACTTGGTCTCACAGATGCTCAGGTCAGTGTTCTAGTAAATAATTCAGCCATTTTTCCACCATTGGAGTGAAAGTAATAATCGCTTAATAGAACATGAATCAATAACAAGTTACATACTACTAGCGTTATTGTTTCGATTTAAGATTCACTACAGAGGTATAGGTAATTATGAATGTAGTACAAATTGACGTCGTTAATTAATTTCTAATAAAACGAAGGTAACTTTGCCAGCCAGTTGAAGGAATACCTTAAGTAGTATACGTATAAACATTCGAATGCCTTTTAACTAGTACCTAGTTAAGGCATCGTAGTTTTTTCTCCTCTATATGTTACGGGCCGTAACTTACGGTTATTCACACCATCTTAACCCCCAAAATCACAAAGTCCCTCAAAATGACGTGTTTCAGGCTGGCTGAACTATTAAGGAAAACAATTTATACAACACACAAAAAACAAGTACAACATAGGAGATTTTGCTAAGTAGCAATTTCTTCCAGACAACCTTTGTGTGAAGGAAAACATCGTGAGAAAACCTGCGCATGCCTACGAAGAAGTTCAAAGGTTGTGCGTGAAGTCGGCCAATCCGCACTGGGCCCGCGTGAACGACTAAGGCCTATACACCCTATACGGGTAGGCTCGTGCCCCACAGTAGGGACGTATAATGCGCTGATGATGATGAACCTTTGGGTGAAATAATAGATAGTGCGTACCTATTGGTAAGCGGGCTAGTGCAAAACGAGTCAAATCGTTATTCTAAATACATAGTTATAAGAATAGTACATAAACTAAGTACACATTACTACATACATAATTATAGATTATACTAGTATATAAACTTAAATCATTTCGCATCTGACCAGGTGAGACCTTTATTTAGTTAAGTATGTATGCACCTCTAGCTAGCTTGAAACATGTCTCAAAATGTGTAGGGACCTAAGTATGTATTGGTCATTTTATTTATTTTTTTGCTATCTAGGTAAAGGTGTGGTTCCAGAACCGACGTATGAAGTGGCGACACACGAAAGAGGGTCGCGGCGCAGGGGCGGGTCTCGCGCCTCGGCCTCCCGATCCTCACGACGACAACGAGGATGTAGACGTAGATACTTTAAGCGATTAAACTTTTTATGTGGATGTTTGTAGGCAATGATATTCTTTATCAAAAAGAAGCAGATATGTCACAGTACGCGCATTGTGAAGACTCGAAAATGACCCCATTGGATCATCTAACAGTTGGTCTGCATCGAGCGCAGCAACGAACATGTCACTTCGTTTTGTATGTGAGCTTACAAATTTTGTGTTCGAATGTGTACAAATTAATACTCCAAAATTTATAAATTTCCAGGAATTTTATACCACATACAGATATTCTGAGATATTAAGTTCTATTAGTACAATTTCATTATTTTTTCCAAATATTCTTATGAATGACGCTTAGGCGATTGTGAGTGAAGAAAGGAAGGGCTAATTGGTTTTCATGCGAGAGCGATAAGGACGCGAAACGTCTAAAATCTGTCACACTACTTATTTCCATTTTATCCTAGGAACCATAATTCTATTTCTATGATTTTATCAGTTTAACATTTTTCGTAAAATGTCATAGGACCTTAGGGTTGGATGAGTTCTAGTAATTGGTGGAATGAACATGTTTTAACTAACCGTCTTTTTTACTCTCAATTTTTTTATTCCCAATCTGTTTTACATTGTTTAGCAATGTAGTGAAATGTACGCAAAATAGAAAAATGTGTCTGTGTGCTGCCACTGCATTCGGATCACTTTTTCGGTTTTGTGAGCATATAACGTATATATAGTTATCTATGTTATATAGTTATCTTTGTAGGTAATTACACTTAGGTAACGGATTTCAAATCTGCAAAGCTGTAAGTTTTATCATACAAATACCTGAGATGAAATTGTAGATCACAAAGAATTAGAATTAAAGTAGCATCAAATATCTAAATTGACCGGACTAATTGTAAAGATAGTCTTTTTAGTTGTAAAAAATAATTTAAGTGTTCCTATAATTATTTTTAGGATCTACTCAACTGTAAACTAATGCTCGTTTTCCACCAAAGCAGCGACGATATGGAATATTATTCTATACCTATCGCAATCAATTGTTTCGTTATTTGTTAAAAACCAATTGTTTGTTGTTCGGTGTAAACCAACGAAAACATAATTTTAGATTTTTTTATAACTTCACCAACCATACAAAAGGTAACAAAACCTTTAAGGTTTGGAACCAGGTCATAGTCACATTAAGCTTTGGGCTATATTTTTTTATCTTAATATTCCGTCTTGTCTTTGCATTAGTGGAAAACGACCCTTATTAATAAGTGTCCATAATCCATATCAAATTTCATAATATATGTAAAGGTTATAAAAGCATAACTAAAGAAAACTAAGTTATAACTTGTATTAACTTATTTATTAAGACTGATACACATTAAAACAATTTGGAAATAAAAAGTTGCCTTTGAATTCATTCGCTTAAACATGAAATATATACAATTTCATTACAAAAAAAAAAGAGTTGAAAACACCTATATTCAATAAAATTGTTCTTGTGCCTAATTCTAATCATCAAGAAAGTAACGATTGCCTGAAAATATTACATATGAAAGTGCTATTGACTAATTTTTGTTCTCTTTATAATATTACTTTTTTAACGTAGTCATTTTTTTTATTAAAAATTTTCGTCATACAATACTGTAAAAATAGCGTAAGAGACATGCGAAAAAAAAGTAATTAGACGGCGAACGCCAATAAAATGAAAATATTTTTAGAATTTTAGACAATCGTTACTCAGCCATTCGCGTATGGGGCCATCTATTAATCACGTGATTATACCTACAAAAACAGGTATGAGGAATAGTTTTAGTCCAGACACAAAAGTTGTGAATTATTTTTGAAAAAATACAAACACACGGGCTATCTTACTACACCCCCTCCCCCTGTAATATTTCGTGAGTTCAGTCCTCTCCGTCTCTTCAAACCTAGTGATTACTGGATGGCCCCTATCGATGGCAAGTTGCTAAAATGAGGCGACATATAACATTCTACAGTGTATTCTTAAATTTATGCAGATATGTATCAAAACATTAAAAAGATGTGAAACGTTTTATCCTTCTAAACATTAAGTATAAATACAATAAAATCGGAAGTTTGATTGTAATAAATATTATTGCTCAGTAACTTATAATCGATATAATCAGTCTACTTGTATGATAAAGGCTTTCGAGCTTCATAGCTTGAATTCATATTTTTCAACCATCATACCGAGTCCAACAGACGCAATAGATTCTCAGTTATATCTGAAGGTTAAACGATTAACCACGAAAACAATAACAAGCACATATTGCTGATGAATACACTAAAACTAGTAACATTATTTCATAAACTTGAAATAAACTAAACCGTTATTATTGGCAAAGTATTTAGTGGTATTTAAAATGGTTTGCAAACTTCGAAATATCATGGCGACATTATTATCACAGAATATCAGTAAGAGTTTTATATTTATCAACTGCACTAAAATGCAGCAACTTGGACATAAATATTTGTGGAAGAGATCCACAAATATTTATGTCCAAGGCATTTCTATCAAACTCAAGAACGGCTATTGTATAAATATCCACCACTAGAGGCGCTAGGAAAGAATGAGGTTAAGTTTTAAATTCCAAAATTATTACTGTAACCTAAAAACTCAAGCCCTTTCCGGAAAGAAAAACTGCTATGTACACACAAGCACTCATTTTATATTTTTACGGTAACGAGTAAATGATTTCGAATTGAATGTTATCATCACAATTCTAGTTTGACACATAGTACAGAAAACATACAGTAGCGCCATCTAGTGTCTAAGAACGGTAACACTTATAGATATTTCATAGTCATAGTCTACTTAATTCAGTAGGTAATAGAAAAATCTTATTGGAAGTATTAAAAAAGTACATTCTATAATGGGACATAAGAAAAGTTTAATGTCTACAATTTAATGGGGAAAATCTTATAATTACAAAATAAATTCGATGTTCCTTTATTATAATTTGTGTTAAATTACTGACGCAATGCAACTTCTCATTTGCCGACAAACATTATTTTAACATGAGTCAAAAGAACACACGAAAAAACTTTATTTAACCGACTGGTTCTGACTTTACCAGTTTCAATAACAGCTTCACAACTATTTACGACTACAACCGTCTACAGTCCTGGGCTCATGTAAAAAAGTTACAAAAAGACTAATAATCTACAAGTTTTATTTTGTTCCTGGGGCTGCCATCCCTATCATTAGAATTATTTCTATACGATGAAGGACCATCGCCGTACCCATCGGAGCTTTGCCTGTACCCCTGTCCCCCGAAGCCGCCTCTATACGGACGCCTCCTACTGCTCCCTTGTTCCCACTTACTATCGCTATGACTTTCGTGCCGTTTATAATCTCTGGAATATTTATCGTGGCGGTTGTAGTTCGAACGATCATTTTCGTACTTTCTGTCGTAGGAACTTTCCTGTCTATCGTCGTAACGCCGCCTTTGATAACTGTTATCTGCGTCTTGTCTAGGCCGGTAAGGGACGGTGGCAAAATCTTTGTTGCTCTCCCAGACGGGGATTCGCCGTTCTTTTGGCGAGGCGCTCTTCGATCGGCTCCTTTCTCTCTTCTTCTCTCTCCTGTTTTTCGTGTTTAGAACCCCTATGGGTAAGAAAGAAAAAGTTAAGGTATTCAATGCGATACTAGAGACAATTACAATGAATTGAAATAATTACGAACAATAATTAAATAGACAAATAAGCCATTTATATACTCCCTAAAATTTGCTTAAAATTTTCAAAATATTACTATACTTATATGAAATATAACCAAACACATTACAGAATATAAATATTGGTTTCACGAAGACAGAGAGATATTAACAAAAGAGTTGGATGTGTCTATCCTTTTTTAATTTCACGCTTTATGTTAACTAACCTTGATGACGATCTACTTCGACTTCTGTCGGACTCGTCACTTGATCTCCTGTTTTGTTGATGCCGCATTTCACGCTGTCTGTGTAAACACATTAAAATAAAATGATTACAATTAGTACGAATAACATTGACATAAAAATTAGAAGATAAGATAATCGGGTCAATTTTAGTCCATTTTCTATAAAACGTAATTTTCTCAGAAAAGTAAGTGAAGTTCCTTTCCTTTCCTTTCTTCCTTTACATGAGAATATTTTATCAAAAATGTTTCTCAAAAATGATTTCAAAAATACCACATATGTTTTACTCTAATAGTCTTCGGGTTTAATTTACTCCAATTAACAATCTATGTGATCAGAGGATTGGCCTCTTACAAAATTTTTAAATCTTTCTGAAAACGGGAGAAGAAGCATAAGCAAGATGGCATTGAATAAATTTCGGTGGATATTTTTAATTATAATACACGGTCCTTGTTTCAATATGAACTAGATGGCGCTGGTGAATGTCTTGAGAATACATGCTGCTTTTGTGACATTACGTGAAAGGGACGGTCAGTTCGCTTAATTTAAAGGAAATTAATAACAGTAGTCATTATTTTCCATCAACACTATCCTGCGCCCGTCACCCAAAATGGCAGATCATCATCATCAGCTCATACGTCCCCACCGAGGGCCACGAGCCTACCCGTAGAGGGTATTCCAGTGCGAATTGGCAGACTTCACGCACAACCTTTGTATCTCGTAGACGTGCGCTGGTTTCCTTCACCGTAAAAGCGTCGGATAACGTACATATAATTTTCAAAATCTCAAAAACACATTGATACGTGGCGGGATTTAAACCTGCGCCCTCCATATCAGATGGCAACAGTCCACACCAACGAGCCACCTACGCGGCAGATTTATAATTATAATTGATGTATTATTAACCTGCGACGTAGTTTGATGGCCAGATCTCTCATCTCCTGGTCGCGACGCGCCTGACGCCGACTCTCACGCTGTAGCCGCTCGGCCTCAGCACGCTTGTCCGCACGCACTGTTTTGGTATTCAAACTCCAACTCAAAATATATTTATTCAAGTTAATCTTTAACAGATCAGATTTGAAAATTAATGTGCTAACCATGCTACTACTAGATTCGATTTTTATAATTGAATGTTTGTAACAAACACTAAATTTAATCTAAAGCTGAGAGCCATTTGCGCTCTCCAATTGCTCGGTAAAGCTGTAAAGGCCATATACGGCCAACAGCAAAAGTCAGTTCGAAAAAAAAATCAATTATGCTAACACTAATACTATTACCGCTACTATAGAAAACTTTATTAATAACAAAATAATGATGACCATAGTTCAGACACAGAGGGACATGCATACACATACAGCAACATTTTTTTTTGTAACTATGATTTAAAATAAACATATACATAATTTTATTGCATTTCATATCAAAGCCGTAGAAATTGTTCGTTTAGTGACGTGTTAGATTGTTCTGTTTTCCATAGAAGCTACATATAAAAATATTGTGAAATGGCATAAAAAATATATAAAACTCACGTTGCCTTGATAGCTGTGCTTGCATTTTTCTCCGTAGCTTCTCCTTAAGAGTAAGCGTTTCACGCGATGCACCCTGTAAACAGCGATCAGTTACCGATTTCACAGTATCCTTGGGACTGTCTTTTCACTAAAACGAGTCTAGGAAATTGAGTGATATGTATTGGAGAAACAATGTATCTATTTTTTTAAACTTTATGTATCATAATTTCATAATAATTGGTATTGTAATACTACATTATTCGAAAAAAATGACGTATGTAATTCGGAATACAGATACCATACATTAAAAAATATATATTTTAAAAAGTACCTAAACTTGCGAAAAAAAGAGTTTATTTTGATAGTATTAAAGACACTAATAAAACAAATTAAAAAGTGCACACGATTGAACTATAAACCTGAACTGTATTCTGGCAATCAACTAAATATTTAAAAGCGCATTAAGGAAGGGTTTAAGGATGGAATACACTTCTTTGTAATTGTAATAAAATGGAAAAGTTCAAGAAAAGCAAAAGATTAAATAAGACAATCATTTTTAGTTATCATCTATATAGAATATCTTCTGCAGGCAATTGGTTTAGAAGCTGTCCAAGCTTGAGTTGGGTACAATACTTCCATAGTATAATAAACTCATATGATCAAGTTGTCTCTAAGTTTCGTGGTTGATCGGCATATAGGATTGCATCAACAGATATCTAGAATGAAAGCATACAGGTAAAGCAAATGATTCTTACTGACTTTGGAGCTGACTCCAGATCGTAACTGATTCTGGTTAGAGAAGGATTTATTGCCAACCGCTGATCTGCAACAAACATTCTAACTAAGTACATCTATAGGAATACATCTTAATCATATTCAAGTTGTGGTGCTTACTTGTTTTTCGTGTCATCGGCGGATTCGCTGGACTCGGAGTCCAATGACAGCTCACTAGAAGACTTGTCTTCTTTACGACGGCCATAGTACCGAGGTATCACCGGCTTCTCCTCAATCGGTCGATCATTGCTAAAAACATAAGTGTTATTGATAAACCTCTACAGTAATATATACTACAGAATGGATACAATATCCAATATAAATAAATATCCACTGACATTCACACAGCGCCATCCAGCCTCAAACTAAGCATTACCCATATATATATATATATATATTATAAATATATATACATATATGTTTATACGGGATACAGATGTAACTTAAATTTAAATATACAAACTCAAGAGTGTCCTCACTTAAACATTATCAAATTAATCCATATTGCATAAATAAAGATTTTACAAACAAATATACTTTAATCTTATTCAGTAAATATGCAAAACTAACAAATAACAAAATCTACATTGTAATTATTTTTAGTTCAGTGAGGAAGTTAAAGACAATTTTATTTTCGCTTCACTTGACCTCATCAAGATACTGACCACCGTTGCTGGTGAAACCTTATGCTGAGTAACCATCTCCAGCATCTCCCAAGAGTGGCTTCCTTCATGCAGAAAATTATGTTAACCTATTAAACATATGAGACAAGCTTACCTTTCAAATGACATGGACCTCGACTTATTACGCTTGCTATATCCGTGACTGTGGAATAGTAAACAATGTTTTATTAGGTTCTGTACATATATAAAAGCAAAAAATTGCTAATTTTATTTTCATACTAAGACATTTTGATGAGCTCATTAAAGAAAAAATAATATCGGAATCCAACTCCTAGATAGTCAGCTTATCATTCAAGGCAAATTATCGTTATAAACTAACTAGTATGTTATGTCACAACACTAGGAAATAGCCATCTCAACTTGTCGCGTACTATAGGTACATAACCTCCCATCCCAGTGGCAAGATATCGATCGGATTACAAACTAATGTGTAGAAGCTAAAGTATTTCATTATTCGTACCAGTTTTCAAATATGACATGAAATAAATTTTATAAAAATCATTGTCATTAACAATATTTTGGCATTATCTAGTTATTTGGAACCTCAATATAAATAATACTATGCTGTAAATAGACATTTTTGTTTCAAAGTTACAAGCTTAAATGTGTATGTGAGTGTGTGTGTATGGCATATCATACAACTCTTTCAAGTTTCAATTTTTTTTAAAGTAATACAAACTTTTGTGGACTACGCGACTTCCTGGCCTTGTGGTTACGTGACCTCGACGCATAGGGGCTGTAAGACCGCGACCGCGATTTCGATAACCTCGACCCCAAAGATGCGGACCGGGACTCCTGGCACGACCTCGAGCGAGACCTTGACCTGTTGTACGAAACCAACAACCTAACTTTATGCTCTGTTGACTCGGCTTGTAAGCTTCAAGGTAAAGCTTAATTGTGAGAATATTGCACCTTAGTCTTCATCATCATCATCATCAGCTCATTAAACGTCCCCACCGAGGGGCACGAGCCTACCCGTATAGGGTGATTAGGCCTTAGTCGTCCACGCGGGCCCAGTGCGGATTGGACGACTTCACACACAACCTTCGAATCTCTTCGCAGGCGTGCATGAAGGTTTCCTCACGATGTTTCCTTCACCGTAAGAGCGTCGGATAACGTACATATATTTTTCGAAAATTCAAAAATACATTGGTACGTGTCGGGATTTGAACCTCAGCCCTCCCGGTAGGAAGGCGACAGTCCACACCACTGAGCCACCGACGCTCTCCTTAGTCTTAGATAAACAATTAACTTACTAGATGCACAATCTCACTCAAAAATTATATAGTTATTGCTATATTCAATCGCCTAAGTGGGTATTATAGCAAAACCATTAATTAATGTTGGGGGAGGCTCTACTTCCAGCAGTGTTAACCTGTCAACTGGCAGGATTCCAGAAACAATGGAAAATAAATTTTGTCTATTAGAATATTCGTCGGTGGCAGGTGACCTGTAAACTTGGAATCATAATTTGTGCGTTTTGGTAAGTTTTATTTATTTAACAGGGGGAACCGAGCGTACGGTTCACCTGATGGTAAGTGACACCGCCGTGAACATTTGCAAGACTTGAGCTCCCAAAAATGCGTTACCGGTCCTTTAAAGTTGACTGAGCATTGTTATTACCACTGAGTCTTGTAACTTGTACTTGTACACTTGTACTTTATGTAACATATTAATAGCACTCTGCTTGTATTTCGGAACCATATTCCTTACCTAGATCTAGATTTGGACCTAGACCGAGATCTGGAACGCAATCCAGACAGTGAACGCGATCTCGATCGCGGCTTTGTAGGCGGTCCGTACGGACCTATCGGTCTCGGGGACCTGTAAAAAAGGATTTTGAAATAAATTCAAAACACTAAGCAAGTTTTTGTTAAATTTCAAAAATAATGTTACTGTTCTATATACTCTACCTGAGTTTTCCTTTGCGTGCCACCTCAGAATAAAGAGGATCCTTCTTTAAATTTTGTTTCAATTTATCAGCGTAAAGAGGTTTTGATGGTTGGACTGTAAAATAAAAAACAGGAAAGGTTAGGTTCCTTCATCATCATCAGCCCATTAAACGTCCCCACCGAGGGGCACGAGTCTACCTAGGCTTGTGCCCCTCGGTGGAGACGTTTAATGAGCTGATAATGATTATTTGGTATTCCGGTAGTATCTATTCTGACAACTCACTATCGTATCTTCTAGTTAAGCCTCTTATTGAAATAATAACAAGAAAGGGCCTTTGCACTGTTGGCTTCGGCCACACATATGCCTTCAAAAGAAAATTTGTCCCGTGAATCTAAGGATTTCGAAAACACGACAATAATAATAGTGATATTTAAAGCAATAATGATGAGAGTCCATTGACTGCGCTTATCCATTGCGGTGTGTGTATATTATTTATATTGCAATAAAATAAAAAACAATCAAATGATTGAAGGTAGACACAAACTCACGCGCATCATCGTCCTCGCCCCCAAACGACGTGATGAACTGTATACTGTCAGCAGGCGCGTCCGGAGTGGGGCTCCGTTCGAGGCGGGACGGCGACGACGTCGGCGAACGTGTTGTCCTTGGGGCTGCGTAACTTGGAGGGCTCACTACGCGTGTTGCTAGCTTCTTATCTCTATGAATTAAAACAATATAATACACCATCAATATCAGCCTGTACGACCCACTACAGATATAGGGTTTTTCCACACAGTATGGCTATGGGGAATTAAGGCCATCCCGCCATGCAAGCCCACTGTGTGTTGGTTGGTGTTAACAACTATCTTAAGAAAGTAGACGAGAACCATGACTAAAAGTGCCTTATGCATGAGAGAATATTAACCGTTCCCAAAACTAACCATTGCAATAGTTAATTAACTTGTACTACACACTACAGACTATTTACCTGTGTGCACGTCTTTCCCTCCTGCTCTTCCTTCCAGAGAACATTGCTTTCTCTTTCTCCTCCCTCAGCAATTGTTTCTGATGCTCGGCGTCGTCCGCATCACCCGTGAGAAACGAGAACAGGTCACAACCAGCCATTCCCCACTGCGGGCCTACAGCATTGAGCTCGTGTGCCTGTGCTCATCATACATGTATATTAATATGCCAATCTTAGCAAACAGAACTTTCATTTTATGTGAATATTATTGTTAGATATTGCTAAAATATATATTTTTATTACAACTTTTTCTAAAGTATGTTGTACAAGGCAGTAATTACTTGCTCAGTGGTATGTTGTCAAATGATATCGCCGACGTCTTGGTCATATTTTGCCTATAACGCAAATTGATACAACTACGAAAATTAATCAAGGAACCGGATCGACCGGAGTGCGGAAACAACGCCAGCGTTGTTTCGTTGAGTGACTTAGGCCTAAAAATCCCAACTTCCCCATACTTTCTTTACCATATTCTTCTTTTTAGGCTATCAACACACAACAACATAGTTCCTACAGAGTAAGGAGTGTCTATGGATGGAAATTTCACTTAACGTGTAGTGAATCCTTAGATCAACAATTAACGAGATCACAATCACGAAGAAACGTCAATCAAAAAATGTACGAGCCCCACGACAAACATATAATCATTGTTATATTTAGAATGAAATTTATTCATTTTAAATGTTGACCTTTACGCGACATAGAAAAAGTACAAAATGAAAAGCTGAGCACACTACTTTGACACTATGACATGTAGCAAACGACGTGATTATGATTGAAAATTCTACTCAAATGACATGATGGGCAGCCTAATGGCAAGGACACTTTTTTGAGTTGATCGTAAATATGTGTTGTTGATCTAAGAATGAATCAACTACTTGTTTGCCTATGCACTAAATAAAATTAATAAACTTATATGCATGGATTAAGTTACTCAAACAATCTTAGATCTACAATACAGTCTCCTCCATGAATAAATGTTTCAAGAAAATATTCTCAATTAGTGTTTATCAAAATTACCCTAAGGCTCCTTTATTAATGGTCCTTTATTTTTTGAATACATCAATAAAAAAATATCCTTTAGAGTTAGAATACAGAAAAAGTTCCTACCTATCCTATGACATTTAATTTATAGTGATAGAAAAATCATATATTAAAAAACTAATACAATTAATTGAAATCAATCAACATTAAAAATTAATTCATATTTATTAATAAACAAATTCCAGATAATCTCACCTGTGATGCTTCCATTTTGTTGACATCAATACTCAAGTCCACATCAATAATTTCCAGATCTGAATCATCATCAGAATCCTGCTGTTCCACTTTCTTTAAATCTGGTCCTGTAATTAACAGCAAATACCATCATAATGCCCTATAAAACTCAAAACAGCCCCCAGAACTCTAGCCCCCTGTACTTTTTGTATCCTTGATGTAATGTAAACAGTAAAGCTGAATCTACCATTAGAGCCAGAGGGTTGGGCTCCTGGATCTGTATAATTGTATCCTATAGCAGCACCGGTTCCCTTTTTTTCATTCAACTTCTCTTTTTGCATCTCCTTCTCTTCTATTGTAACACCAAATTGCTCTTCAATCGCCAGTTGCCGTAGGAATTTGTCTTCGCCTACAAAAAATATAATTTCCATTACAATACTTTAAAACACAGTAATAATCTGTGGTCAGCATAACCAGCCTATAATAAGTAAACGCTCTTTACTCGCGGGGTATACATTCCATAAATATAGAAACTATGAATCCAGAATGGTAATTTATAAGGTTATACTGGAAATATTCCTAGATGAGAAAAAAAATTTTAACCGCTTGTAGCAGCATGTGTCAGAGTCCCTTTATAATAAAAGCGCGGGCGATATCACCCTTTTTTAAGTAACGAAATTTTCGCGTACACAGATGTTCACAGCCCTATAGTAAAATTCTAAACATTGTATTCAAACAACATTTGGTTTTAATATATATAAAAAAATATAAAGCCTTTTATTTCTGTGATTACAAACATTATTAGTTAAACAGAACAGTTTACACCAGAACCCTCTTTCGAGGTAAAGGCCTCTTCCAGAGACTGCCACGCTTTCTGTTTTGGGCCCTCCAAACCCAATTCGGACCCACTATTTTTACAATCTCGTCTGACCAGCGCGCCAATGGTCGACCTCTTTTTCTCTTTCCCTTTGGATCCCTCCAAGCCGTTATCTGGAATGTCCACCTCCTGTCCCGAAGTCTGGCACTTCAGCTTTTGGGCCTGATTGAGTTCATCTATTACTTTTGTTTTCTTCCTAATTAGGGAGTGATTTATCCATTGTATTTTTCTTACATTCATCAAGCTGCGTTCCATTCCCCTTTGGCACATGACTATTTTGGATTTTACTTTTGATGAAAACTTCTTTTTTTTTGCCTAGGTATACATATATATATATTGGTCAACATACTTGATGTATTCTTTATCTATAGATATTTGTTTTTGCAACTATTTGTCATAATTTTGTTTTACTATTCATTCATTTTAGATCCCACTTTTTTACTCTCTGCATTTAATGTGTTCATCATGTGTTCCAGATCGGAGCTACTCTTTGCAAATAGGGCCAAGTCATTATCAAATCTTATGTGTGTCAGGTTTACTACTCCAATGTCTATGCCATGTACTTTCCAGTCCAGCTTTATAAAAAAGGTTTTAATACAAAGCCCCATTCATTTTCATTTATAAAAACATAACTTGAGCCAGAACTCGATCTATATGGTTTATGTTTTAATATTATTTTTCAGTAAAATCTATGGGGCTGGAACCAGTTAATTGAAGGTTTTAACATTTTGATTAGGCATGGTTTGAACAAATGTGAAGACAAAAAAAAATCACAATTTAAGAATAACAATTTATGATTCAAAAGTTAGAGATACTTTGAATCATAAATTGTTATTATTATTATATTTTTTGAAATATAGTTTATTCGTATTTTGTTTACATTCTCATAAACACTGATTGTGGTGAAGGCGGCTTATATTACCAAGTCTTAGGGGATATCATTTAACAACATACCATAAGCAAGTAATCACTGTATTATACAACATACTTTAGACAAAGTTGTAATAAAAATAGGTTTATTCACATTGGGTTGGATACCTATTGGATTCCTGTTATTATTATGTATGTACTTATTAGATATGTAAATATATTTTTTTACTGTATATATAGATATTGTGCCGCATTTTTAAATCAGGGAATAATGAAAACCCGATTGAAGGAAGCACAAATAAGAAGCTGTTACTGTAGTTTAGTGACATAATTTATTGTACGTTCCTCTTTAATTTCAAGAATCAAATTTCATAAATTCACTATGGATCAAATTAATTAAACCTTGTTTTAGTTATGATAAAACTAAATTATATAAAATGTGTAATTACTTATAAAATAATTAAATACTCACTTATTCCTAAGAACATGTTTTTGAGAGTATTCTGATCTCTCATAGTTCACTGTCTTTCTCAGTTCCAGATCTCAGGGGTATATCTGGTTTTTAACTTCAGGTATTAAATCTAATGGCTCTGCATCAAACCTATCAATCATATTGTTGTATCACCCTTGCCAAGGCATCCTGAAATGTTAAATTTTATAATGTTAAGTTTATGGTTATAGTAAAATATACAAAACCTTAATTATTAGATGATAATATATCTCATGTTGATTGAATAAGGAATGAAAAATTGTAATGGAAAAAAATGTAGTTTTACATTATAGCAGAGCTTTCTCCTGCAGCAGCAATAGCTGGATCCAAGTGGATTTTGCATTGACGTCCATGTAATTGTAAAAACTGAGTTGGTTCAGCTTTCTGCAAATTATTTTTAAAATATATTAATACTTAGGCGGATAGATAATGACTACGAGTACCATTTATCTATTATAGACTTGGCAGTAACTAAGAATCCACTACTTACTATTTTCTCATAGAAATCTTTACGACGCTCCGCCCTGCGTCGATAGTCGACAATCAGGCCCCGAATCATTCGCTCCTGCTTTCTAGCTTCGTGCCACATTTTGAGATGAATTGGATGAACAGATTTAAAATCACCACATTTCTTTTAAAGCAAAATAATAGGAAGACAACAAAGAGATAATCGCTGCGATACAAATTGTTGTTAGATAAGTGAGTTCAAGGAGTTTTCTTTCTTCCAATCCACCATTTTAACCTATTGATACATAGACTTACAATTGTCTACGTTCTGACAACATTTTGACATTTTTTTATTGATTCGTGACATTTGAAACAGACTATGATCATATACCACGCTGCCTACTCATAAGACCATCAAATAATATAGGAAAGATGCACAAATTTTAGTTTTGTGTTTACTTTAAAGAACTACATTTGGAATAGACCACAAGTATATTTAAAAATGAAAAAACTGTCATTTTCTGCATAAAAATGCGGTTTCCTATTCAACCTATCGCAGTCCACTGCTGGACATAGGTCTTTTGCATTTTTTTCTCGACTGTCGAGACCTAATTTATAAGAATTTTAAATAACTGATAATGTATGGATTTAATGAATTGATACTCCGGAAAAAAAGCCACGTTGACCATCCTTTGTGCCAATGTGATCATCTAATATCAATCATATTGTTTTTAACTGACACAAAACCAGTAAAAAAGAGATTTCGAGCTGTGAAGACGAATGAATTATTCATCAAACTATTTTTCGATGCAGTGAAGACAACTATGATGTTAGAATACTTGTTATATAGTACTTGTTATTCTTCATCTTCTTGTATGAAAAACAAACATATTTACCTACCTAATACAAATACTTTACTACATAAATACTTTTTATTGTAAAGATAAGGAATCATGTTAAAGTTTAAAAACTTTGTGAATAGAGATGCTCATACCCATATTTTTGAATGCTAAAACAGAATAATGCATTTGACACCTGAATCAGCAATAATAAAAAAAAAATGCTTGTAAGCATTGAAAATACACCAAGTTTAATATTGATTTATTATATTACAGTCAAAAAACATACAAACTTACACAATTATGATATAAATAAAAATGATTTTTAAAACAAAGGAAATTATTATTATTCTTCTTTTGTTCCTGGTTCATCTTTAGAGTGTAGTGTAAGTGCCATGGATGAGGACTGCACAGGGCAGTTCCATGTGGAAATCCTCAAGGCAGCGTTTTCCAAGCAGTTTCTGCTCACACTGTGATGAGTTAAAATATAACCTTTTCTTTTTGCTCACTACTTTAATTTTCATGTTTGGTGATGAAAAACAATCATTTCTAGATTATCAGTAGACATTATGCTTTGATATTTCAATAAAGTACCGTAAAAAGTCCATATTTCGCATCAGGCTTATTGCGGTTTGTAAAACTCACTTCCGACAAAAATAAATTACAACCATGTCAACATTAACTTTGGTAGTTTCCTGGAGACTGCTTTTACAGTCCTAAATTTCATTTTTATTCGAAAAATGCCGATTTTGTCGTATTAATGTTCACTTTTTTACAAACCTTTAACGTCAAAATAATATGTCATACATAGATGACGTAAATGACAGTGATTGGTGTTTAATTTACGTTCCGTTTCAAGTAATTTCAATTCGTAATTATTTTAAAAAAACAGCGTAAATTAAAATATAAACCTTACGGTGTCCCTTCTTTTATGTTATTTTAACATTTTAATATCAAAATATTCATTTATATTACATTTGCATGTTCCCTGCTTTAGTTATTATTCTATGTATTAGTGTGCACTTTCAACTCTGAAACACTTAAGTCTGAGGCTTTCAAATTAATGAATAGTTCCTAGAAAAACTTCGTGACGTCTCTTAAAAATCTTTTATTATACGTCAGTGTTAGAAACATTTTTTTACAAGAACCATAAAATTTTAATTCAACTACCTACAATATATTCTGTGTTATTATAATAAATGTAACAACCGATGGTTGTACCGAATCAGTTTTATATTATTTAAACACGTCAAACGCATGAAATGTCATTAATAATTTCGAACACTAATAATTAGTTAGTCACAGATGGGCTCGTCATAACTCTCTGAAAAGGTGGCTAACCGGTCCTCAACCGGTCTTTTAATCGATTTCTCCTAAACCCTTTTATATAGCGCCATAAATCAAACGTTATTAGCGTCACAAATTCTGTCACTAAATCTTAGCAGAAGAACCATATTCGAAAACGCTCTCGTTATGGGATTCATGAGGTGCCAGCCAGAAATTTTGTACGTAAAATCACGCTGGCTGGACAGACTTTTGCATTTTTCTACTAAACCGCTGTAAAGTCTGTTTCACGAAAGAAGTCCCGTAGACGTTATGCCACTGACGCCAGTCGGAATGACACCAGTGCTGGGAAAAAATATTTACCTACTTTCAATTTTAGGATAACTATCCAAAAATATCTTTAATATTCAAAGAAGTTTAATATTTTATACAATAAAGAAACAAATACATTTTAGATATTTTATCATTTTGTATGTACTCTTTAACCAGCGCAGCTGCATATATTCAACAGACACTTTAAATTTTTCTTCGTGTTTGGAATCACGGTGGTTTATAAGTTAGAGAGATGTTTAAAAAACCATTATGTTTCTATTGGAAAAAATAAATAAAAACAATAAGGATTATAAGATAAAAAACAATTTCGCGATTTATTCAATAATCTTTTATGCATCACACATTGTTTGACGTATTTAGTAAACTTCTAAGTAGAGTCTGTTTCACGAAAGAAGTCCCGCAGACATTTCGCCTCCATCGCCGGCTGGTGCAACTCCATACAAAAATAAATTACTATGAAACGGAGCAGAATTTTAATGGCGGCTATTGCCATCTCACTCACTTCCTCAGTCTCACTCTTTCTTTCATTTGATTTTTTCCCGGTTAGTTTGACAATCACATGTAAGTTATAAATAATCACTTTTGACAAAGCGATATTTACTGGTTTTTCTTCATTTGCATAAGATATTTTCATAAAGGAAAGTAGTGAAACGTTGTTTGGATTTGTAGTTATCTTTCAGAACTTGTTAGAAAGGTAAAATGAACTTTCGGTGCTGTGAAATATGTGGCCGAAGCTCAGGAAGAAAAGACGGAATCAAACGCCTCTTTTCGGCTAAATTTCCTCTTGATAAGCCAGGTGGGATGTTTTTTTTAATATGCATATCTCAGAACTACTCTTAATGTGATAAAATATCATATATCTTTGTTAAATGTACAAAAAGCTAATTCAAGACTAGTGTGATTTTGAATTTATCGATATCGATATGTTTTCAGATTTTCAGCCCTCTGCAGGGCACCCACATAAACACCTTGTTTACGACTGTCATCCTAAAAACATAGCCGGTACGGAATAATCTTTCTTTTCGGCCAATCAGGTGATTCAGCCTTTAATCTCAAACTAGTCGCACAAAGTTACTACTCCCCACGGGATAACAACTCACGATCCCCTGTTTAAGATGCTATTTAAGCGGAACGCTGTGCACACTATGCCACGGAGGTAGTTTATAATATAAATGAATAAGTTATTATTATACTTTAAATAATACATGTATACATGTTTATGTGATCTGTAAATATTAAAACTTTGTTTTCTAATATTTATCCTTCCTTTCAGCCTGATGCTGCATCCATGGCAAATGACATGTCAATTTCGCCGCCTGAAGTTGCTACGATAAACCGAATGAAATCAAAATGTTCATCATCATCACAACATCTCTTTAATAAAAAAAAATAATTATGGTCCTGACTTATTTACTGTTTTACCCATCAAACAATTTCGTTTTAATGGTAGAAGTATAGGATAATATATATTTACTTCTACCATTAAAACGAAATGGAGATTCTGAAAATATTTTTAAATATTATAATATATATATATATTCGTTACGAATATCGATATATTCTATGTAGGATGTACTGAAGAGCTTACACAACCTATCCAATTGCACCGAGGAGTGAGACAGGGAGACGTTATATCTCCGAAACTGTTCACAGTTGCGTTGGAAGATATGTTTAAGCTGCTCGATTGGAAAGGACTTGGCATCAATGTTAATGGCGAGTTCATCACTCACCTTCGATTTGCCGATGATATAGTAGTCATGGCAGAATCCATGGAGGATTGAAGCTCTATGCTCGAAACCCTAGACGGAGCTTCTCAACAGGTGGGTCTTAAAATGAACATGGACAAGACGAAAGTCATATCTAATGCCCATGTCGTACCTATACCGATATCAGTTGGAAGTTCTGTCCTCGAAGTTGTTGACGAATATACCTGGGACAGGTAGTCCAAATGGGTAGGTCCAACTTCGATAAGGAGTTTCTCGTCGAATCCAATTAGGATGGGCAGCGTTCGGGAAGTTAAGGAAGATCTTTTCGTCCAAAATACCTCAGTGTCTCAAGACGAAGGTCTTTGACCAGGTGTGTTGCAGTTATGACATACGGAAGCGAAACGTGGTCGCTTACTAAGGGCCTCTTGAATAGACTCAAGGTTGCTCAGCGTGCTACGGAGAGGGCTATGTTAGGTGTCTCCCTACGCAATAAAATCCGAAACGATGATATCCGTAGGAGAACTAGGGTGACCGACATAGCCAGAGATTAGCAAGTTGAAGTAGCAGTGGGCAGGGCACATAATGCGTAGAACCGATGGCCGATGGGGCGGAAAGGTTCTCGAGTGGCGTCCACGTAACGGAAAGCGAAGCGTAGGCCGACCCCCAACCAGATGGACGGATGATCTGGTTAAGGTGGCGGGTAGCAGATGGATGTCAACTGCAAGGGATCGGTCCGCGTGGAAATCATTAGGGGAGGCCTTCGTTCAGCAGTGGACATAATTGGGCTGTAATGATGATGATGAGGATGTATTGCAAACACTATTTGTTGTTTCTCATGTTGGTACGATTGACAGCATACTTTCGTTATGTTGGCACAAGATCTCTGCTCCGTTTTGACATTTGTGTAGATTTTTTTTCTATGGAAGTCCCGCCTCTTACTTTATATATTCTTTGCGTTTCGCCACTGTCGCCAGACGGAATGATACCAGTACTGAGAAAAGTATTTACCTACTTTAAATTTAAGGATAATTACTAAAAAGTATCTAAAATGTTTGAATATGATAAGTTTAATATTTTGTACATTAGATAAACTAATACATTTTAGTATGTTGTTAATTTATATTTACCCTTTCACTAGCGCAGTTGCATATATTCAACACTATTTATCTATCCCTAAAGTGTGACGGTCGTCCCGAACATTCTCCCGCCGTGCGTCAACCGCCGCGTCGACGCATAAACCCGTAGCTGGAGGGACGTCCGGAGCCGTAGGCAGCACGACGAGCTTCTTCACCGGTCGCCGCAGCACTCCCCCTCTGGTGCGGACGTCTGCTGTTCTCACCACGCCGTCTGGTCCCGGGAACACGGCTGTGATGACCCCGCGAGGCCAGGTGTTGCGTAGTAGAGTGTTGCCCACGATGAGGACGACGTCGCCGATGGAGAGTGGGCACCCTTTGCCCTCCGGTGCTCGACGGTGCTTAGGATGGTAGGTACTCCTGCACCCATCGCTGCCAGAAGATGTCTGCCAGCCGCTGTGATGCCCGCCAGTGAGTGCGGCCGATGAGGTCTTGGTCTTCGAATCTTCCACCCGGTGGCTCGATGGCTGGCCGCGAGATCTCCCTTTTTTCATCTAAGATCAATCTCGCTAAAATAGGCTGAGATCTCGTGAGAACGAGATTACATTTCTACAATGGAACGCATTAAAAATGAATTTTATCAGATGCCACTTTCTTACTTTTTGTTGTTGCTTGTAAATTACGAAAACGATAGTAATTTTATTTAATAAAAGATAGCTAATTTCAATTACGTCTTAATTATTGTTAAATGTTGTCTCATATAATAAATTAGACAGTTCAAAAGTAAAACTCCAATCATATCGGCAAAAAATATTTATATATCAACTCTAAAAAGTACCTTTTATGGCGGCAAGGCTCTTGCAAAAGTGGATGGTTAGTTATAGATTTTATCAGATGCCGCTTTCTTACTTTTTTTGTTGCTTGTATGTTTTTTCGGCCCATTGTAACTAAATTACGATAATAATAGTAATTTTATTTAATTTAAGATACATAATTTCGATTACGTCTTAATTATTGTTGAATGTTGTCTCTTATAATAAATTACCTGGTTCAAAGTAAAAATCCAATCAAATCGGCAAAAAATATTTATATGGCAACTCTAAAAAGAACCTATTATGGCGGCGAGGTTCTTGAAAATTGGATGGATGGTTGGACCTTGATTTTTTTATTCTGCTTACAAGAACGCTTTCGGCTTAAATAAAAAATAAACTAAAAACCGAAATTTTTACAACTTTTGGTATCATGAACAATTTATAAAACGCTTTGATGCACCTAAAAACTCACGGAAATTTATTACAACAAACAAATCCCACCAAAAACATTCTGTAAAAAATCTTGCCAAGAATCGATGGAGCTGCTTGATTATCTCTAAACACCCTTATTTCCGAATTTGTGACGCTACAGAACCTTAGATAATCGATCGAGAACGTGTCCAGACAGCTTAAAATAGCACTTTTCGCTCGTGAATAGAAGTAATTTTGATAACTTTTTGCAATATGCAAAAGTTGAAGAGAATACAAGGATACAAAACCAGGTGCTCGATGCACTATTCTGTCGCCAGAACCGCTACCCATTGACGATACAAATTTACCACTTGGAAAACGGTGATTCAATAACCCGTCGACTGTAGGCTTGATAAAGCCACTAACGTATAAATAATGTTCAACGGCCAAGTCACACAACATTAACCATAATAATAAAGTAATCGCAGAAAGGAACCTAAGACTTGGCACGTCTATGTCTGGATTTCATTACTTTACATTTTTTGAACTTTTGCATATTGCAAAAAGTTATCAAATTACCTAAAATGCTATATCGATTACAAAAAAAAATCCTTATTTGAAGATTTGTCCAGACAGCCTGAGGTACATTAATTATGGACAAATAAAGCTATTAAGAAGTGTATTATCATGACATACGTCAACGATTCCACAATGCTTAAAGACTAAAGATTTTGAGAAATGCGTAGGTACTACCCGTGCTAACATAAGCACGGGTAGTACGCATTTCTAAAAATAATGGAGGAAACCTATGTCCAGCAGTAGACTGCGATAGGTTGAATTGAAATGTGTATTAAATAAAACATTCAATATTAGAAAGTTATCTAGTTTTTAATTCACAGTATACAAAAACAACTCTACAGATTCTTCATCAAAAAGTACTTCATTTTCTAACTGACTTGGTTTGCAAATACTCAACCAACTCATTAATTCTTCAAACATATCTAAATAACCCAAGGTGTCAGTCACACTCCTGTTAAGCACCAAGTAGCTTCCTTTCTTTATATGTTTTTTAAAGAAGTACCATATTTGTTTGTGTTTCTCTATATCAACGAAAAAATCCAGTACATTCATAACAATGATATCAGAACTACGAATTATGTCACTGCAGTCCAAGATGTCAGAGTGCACAACCTTTATTCTGTTGTTGTCCATTGAATACTGGGTAATAATTCTTTGTTGGACATCACAGCATTCTTTGTTCATTTCTACACCAATAATAGATCCAGCATTTGAAAAGTAATATGCCTGAAAAAGGAAAATAAAATTACATTTAGCTGACTTGAGACCCTAACGATATTTTTACGTTCCCCAAAATTAACATGTAGCTCAGACTGTCTGGCCAAATCTTCCAATTAGGATGATTTTTGTAGGTCGATAGAGCATTTTATGTGACGGCCAATCACCCTTATTTCAGAATTTGTAACGCTACAGAACCTTAGATAATAATCGATCGAGAACGGAAGTGATTTTGATAACTTTATGCCTATCAACGGGCGTCTCATAAATTTGTGATAAGCATGGAGCTAAAAGTAAGGTGGTACATACAGCGGTATGGTAGAATAATACAAAAATCTGTGTCCAGCCAGCTTGATTTTACGTATAAAACTTCTGGCTGGCACCTCATAAATCTCATTAACGAGAGCGTTTTCGAATATGGTTTGAATGAGACCATGTAGTTTTTTTACAAATTGCATTTTCAGTCACTTTTGTCTAAATATTATTGGAATTTAATACAGTTTTCTTAATCTACAATATACATTTAAACTTTTTAGGATAAAGATGTAATCGTCAAGATCCAAAAGAATAGAAGACATAGTGCAGGCACAAGGACAAGCACCCCCGGTGCAACAAATATGAGATATTTTATGGGAAACTGAAGACATTAAGATTCACGTGCCCCACTAAGACGCCATTATGCGCTAAATTATATATATGACTTTAAGACCCTGGACTGGCCTGAACGAGGAGTCAACGTCAATGGAGAGTACATTTCTCATCTGCGTTTTACAGACGATATCGTCATCGTGGCAGAGTCATCGGAGGAGCTTGCTGAGATGCTAAACAGCCTAAATGAATCTTCCCGACGAGTTGGGCTTGGCATTAATATGGACAAGACGAAAGTGATGTTCAATAATCGTGTCATGCCAAACCGATATGCGTCGATGGCGTCACTCTCGAGGTTGTGCGGGAGTATGTCTGCCTGGGCCAAACCACCCAACCTGGCTGGAATAGTTTCGAGAGGGAGGCTATTAGGAGGATTTACTTAGGCTGGGTGGCATTCGGTAAACTTCGTTTTATCTTAACGTCAACATTCCGCAATGCTAAAAGACGAAAGTCATACGCAGCTGAGACATGGACACTGACTGCGGGATTTCACAAGTTCGAAGTCACTCGACGCGCAATGGAGCACGCTATGCTTGGGGTCTCTCTTAGGGATAATATCAGAAATGATTTAATCCGTAAGAGAACTAAAGTTACCGACATAGCTCGCCGGATCAGCAAGTTGAAGTGGCAGTGGGCTGATCACGTATGTCGCAGAACCGATGGCCGTTGGAGCAGACGAGTTCTGGAGTGGAGACCGCGTCTAGTCAAGCGTAGCATAGGACGCCCTCCGGTCCGATGGACCGATGACTTGCGAAAGGACGCTGGTGGAGGCTGCATAAGGAAAGGGAAGGACCGTGATATCTGGCGCAAAATGGGGGAGACCTATGTCCAGCAGTGAACTGCGATAGGATGAAGAGAAGAGAAAACCTAGAACCCGTGGTGAGAATCACATGCTATTCAATAACGGACAGCCAAAAATTACAGAAGAAGCCAGAGTTCTTGACTTCTCTGAAAATGGTTTAGCATATTATGCTAATAAATAAATGGTTTAGCATATTACATTAATATAATATTTGTACTACAAAAAAGAGCTATTCGTTTTATCTACAACCTTAGACCCCGTGACTCTGTTAAGGAACTTTTTAAAGAAATAAATATAATAGAGCGTCGGTAGCTCAGTGGTGTGGACTGTCGCCTTCCTACCGGGAAGGCTGAGGTTCAAATCCCGACACGTACCGATGTATTTTCGAATTTTCGAAAAATATATGTACGTTATCCGACGCTCTTACGGTGAAGGAAAACATCGTGAGGAAACCTTCATGCACGCCTGCGAAGAGATTCGAAGGTTGTGTGTGAAGTCGTCCAATCCGCACTGGGCCCGCGTGGACGACTAAGGCCTAATCACCCTATACGGGTAGGCTCGTGCCCCTCGGTGGGGACGTTTAATGAGCTGATGATGATGATGATGAAATATAATGACTATAGCATCACAATATATTTATGAAAATTTAATTTACGTCCGTAAATACTATCATACCTTTAAAAAAAATTGTGACTCACACAATTTTAATACTAGGAATAGAAACAAACTTGCTGTTCCAGACTTGAGACTACATAAAGTAGGTAAATCTTTTATAGGAAGATGTATAAAGTTTTTCAATAAGGTACCGCAAAATATTGTCGAGTAACCTTTACACATGTTTAAAGCTAGAATAAAAAACCCACCTTTCTAAAAAAGGGTACTACACTATTGACGAATATTTATGCGATAAAAATCCGTGGTCTTAAATTGCTCAGCTATTTCAGTGTTTATGATATTGTTACATTAAGTAATTGTTTTTAAAAAAGGCTACACTGTTGAGTTTTCTTGAGTGCTTCTTTCTCAACAGGCCAAACCACTGAAGCGCTTTTTTTTTCAAAGCATCAAAACTCATATTTTTAGTTTAGTATTTTAATCGTTTTTTATTATATTTTTGTATATTTTTTGACGTTCATAAGTGCTTTTTGTAAGCCTAATTTGAAATAAATGTTTTTGACTTTGACTTTGAAATAGAGAGGAAGAAGAAAAGGCGGGAACAGAGTGAAGATAACGCAAGCGTAATGATGTACAATGGAAACAAAATAAAGCAAAAGCCTAAGGAATTCTGGAAACACCCACAAAAACAAGAAAAACAAAGTAATTGTTGTAATATGTTGCATTTAGTATTGGTTTAATTAGTTTTTATTTTCTAATGTGAAGAAACTTTTATGTTAAGATGATTAAAACTGTTGATTTTTGTTACGAAGATGTTTTGTAATGATTACAAAGTATTAAATCAAAACCGTATTTAATTTATTTTGCAATAAACGGGCTAAAAATAAATTGGGTCTATAAATCTACATCAAACTTTTATAATAAATAGGCTAAGTATAAATTGAGTCCATACAATCATATATTTTGTTAATAATACATGGACTAATTAACAAATAACACGCCTACCCAAAAACAATTTTGTTATGTATTTAAAAGGACAAGGACCTATGATCGATGTTTAATTTTCAAACATTTTATTTTGTACATTATAACTGTTTTACATACAAATAAAGTTGTATATAGTCATATATAACTCTTTGGTTTTCAAAGAAAATTATAAAAACAAACTTTTAGTTACCGGTATTAGTTTTATTGCCAAACAAAGCGAGAAACTCCATGATTACAAAACGTTTTTGGAGATTTCCCTAACACTGTCTTTTTTGAGTTAGGTCAGTATATTATTAAACGTGCGATATGTATCTCCGCTGCCTGGTGGTCTACGACCTCCGAAATACTCTTAAGTTTTAGTCGCGGAGATGAAAATGATAACCTGATTTTGTGACGCAGAAATTATTACCTATATTCAGTATTCACCGGCTTGATTTGCGTTAAAAATGTTTCAGGTGGATTTTCAAATGTTAAAACACTAGACCATATCTCCTATGTAAGTATATATAAATTAATGTGATTTATTTTTTATTTATAGCAATCATTATTAAATATATTCAAACACTAAACGGAAGAGATGTGCGTCCCTGGTGCGCAGGGTGCGGGGCAGTTCAAACAGTCTCCTGGACTTGATCGCCGGGAGGTTGGATTGCATGTACATAAATCACTGCTGCGCAATATCCCATGGAATGGTGCAGCAGTGATAATGCTATTGTAATTTAATTTTATTTAATATTTGTCTTTTTCTTATTTATTATTATTATTTGAATCAACTGTGTGTAACTAACGTATTTTATAAGGAAAATTGTTACTAACACATTTGTACTTGTATCTGTTAGATCTATGTAGTCTGAATAAAGAATATTATTATTATTAATACACTGATACACCGGTCCGGATTATTCCTCGGCCATACAAACCATCAAAAATACCAATACTTATCCACTTAAAAGAGTAGCTGTATCAATAAGACAGATTTTCGCCCATCACAGAAAACACCTTGTAATAATATACTAAGTTCCACATGAAACCTTAAATTGGTAACCCATAGTAATGTTTTGTATGAAAAAAAAACAATAATCAATATCTTTAAAACTACTGAAAGTTTCTGCGGCACAAAATCGGGTTATCATTTACGTCTCCGTCACTAAAACCAGCAGGCAGCGGAGATACATATGTCCAGCCAGCTTGAATTCGGAGTTTCCGCACATTCAGTTTTTGATCAATTTCTCGTAAACACTTATATGTAACGCCGTGAATCAAACGTTGTTAGCGTCACAAATTCCGTCACTAAATCTTAGTAAAGAAACCATATTCGAAAACGCTCTCGTTAATGAGATTCATGAGGTGCCAGCCAGAAGTTTAATACGTAAAATCAAGCTGGCTGGACACAGATTTTTGCATTTTTCTACCAAACCGCTGTACGTACCACCAAACTTTTAGCTCCATGCTTGTCACAAATTTATGTGACGCTCGTTGATATGCATAGTTATCAAAATCACTTCCGTTCAAGAAATTGAGAGACCAGCAAAAAGTGCGATTTCAAGCTGTCTGGACACGTTCTCGATCGATTATCTTAGGTTCTGTAGCGTCACAAATTCTGAAATAAGGGTGATTGGCCGTCACATAAAATGCTCTATCGGCCTACAAAAATTCATCTTAATTGGAACATTTATCCAGACAGCTTGAGCTACATATAATTAACCAGTCTTCGTGGTCAACTTTTCAGTTCACCCGAAGAAGCTGTTGACGCATATAAATTAGCCATTTTAACTGCTCCCACATCGGAGTTTAATAAATATTTTAAAATCTGGTTTGTACGCATGCAAAAGTGTATTAAATGTCGCGGAGAATTCTTTGGAAAACAATAAATGGCAATAATATATTAGATTATCTACACTCATTTCAATCGACACAACTTAACAGGCAGCTTTAAGTATGTTAAGTGAAGCATAAAATGCACAATTATAATACTAACACAAAAGTGCTAAGAGTTCCTTATTTCTAAAATACTTACACCATACAGTACAGCTCCTAATCTGGATCCAATATCTAAGACCTGTTTATCTTCTAAATCTTTAGGAAGCAGAACTTTAAAAATGTACTGCAGTGTTTGTCTTGACATGGAGTGTGATATCAATGTTAAATCCTGCAATTTCAAAAATAGTTATAAAAAAATGAAAATTTACCCACAAATGAAATGAAATGAAATAATAAAGTAAAATCCTGACTGCTAAAATGTCCACTTAAATATTTATGTGAAAATGTCAATTATGAATTGCATAGTTTGCGTAAGAGACACTTCAAAGGTGGGATGTCAAAAAAATGATTTACATGAAATCTAACAACGAAATTTTAGATTTTTTATACGCCATAATTAGTGACCCACAATTTATTCATAATAAAGCTATAATACGTGCCTAAGTAAATAAAAAATCTTTTATTTTATGTTACGTGCTGCTGCATAACCCTCCACGGGGTGGCGGCTCGCACTCAGTCAATTTTTATATTTTTAATGTACCCAGTGAAACTTGCGGTACGAAGACAAATCTTATGATACCTCATTTATTAATTTATTGGACAACTAACAAGAACATACACTTCGTAAATTCAATTACAGTATTTGATACACATAAATACATGATTAAGTGATGCCTTAATTATAGGCTGCCACGGCTTTCACAAACAAAACTAGCGTATAAAATATAAAAAACAAATACATAGCTATGGACACTAAATAACATAATTTAGGTAAAAACCAGTAATCAAACTACAATGTACCTTGATGCAATTGAGCAACTGATTTGAGGAAAGCACTGTATTCACCAAATATATCCACATTTCCCTCCCTAGACAATATGTTATAATAATTTTGCTCACGATTTATGGCTGAAAAGTGTCCCAAATTAGTTTAAAAATCTTTTGGTACAAATAATTTATATTTAGCGGGGCGAGGCAATATTTCGGTGTATGGCATTGCAAAATTGATAAAAGGCTGGGGCAATCAAACTGTCCTTTGACAATCTTGTAAAAAAAATAAGATCCGCAGCTGTTCTACGAGACAATTATACACAAATTTTACTGTAGGCTGTTTTAAATTCTTTTCAATTGCGCAAAACAAATCCAAGTAGCCTAAAACTTCTAGAAACAATACTGACTATGTGAGAAGTAAAACTCAGTCTGTTGTCAACCATGACGCCCAGGTCTCGAATAATATCAACCTCCCCTAGAACATGCCCGCATAATGTTTAAGATAAGTAATGGGGCCTTTTATTTCTAGAAAAATGGACGAATAAATATTTATCTAAATTTAATTCAACTTGATTACGGTTACACCACAGGGCGAATCTATCAAGATCTTCCTGAAGAAACTGAACATCACAACTACATGAAATATGTTTAACAATTTTACGTCATAATAAGCGGACGTCATACAAAGCGTTATGTGAAATGAATAACCTTTTTTATGTAAATATGTATGTACTTAAGTGTTTAAATACATATAAAGTAAAATCAAACTTGCAAGTAATCAGCTCATTATTATAACACATACAAGTGTATTTTTTACTGTAAGTAATCTGTAATTTTTGTCTGCTTTTGTTTTTTCATTTAATTGTAAAAATACTTTTGTGTATAGAAGACATGGTGAAATTATCATTTTCAATATTGCTGTGAACAAATCGAGATAATAATGAGGGTATTTGTAATTTAATAATCTGTCAAGTATAATAGCAAGTTGCTCTCTTCATATTGGTTATTCGCGTGACATTTGGATATTTAATGTCACTACAAACATCAGTGACCAATCGAAATTATCCTAGACCTTTCACCAACGTAGCGCCATCTAGTGAGGTTTTACATTGCAAAAACCCTCATTCTGCAGATTTTAATGACTCTTCTGCGGTAGGTAATGGTGCTTCCTCGATTTCCTCTTCCCCATCACTTTCGAATTGTTCCTTAGCACTAATGTTCTGACCTTGCACTAACCTTCAACCGTCAATTACTCACCGAGATTCAAAACCAAAACGAGCCACGTGCTTCAGCACGTCGTCGGGAATCAACGGATATTAAAGGTAAAAAGAATAGTGTCGGTCATTATAACCGGTCATAATTTATTAAAAATGGGTCATAATAAGCGATATGTAAGGGAAGTCATTATATCCGACTTTATTATGAAGAATTTTATATGAAAACCAAACTTCGTAGTGCAATTAGGTCATAATAACCAGTTGGTCAATATAGGCGGAGTCATAGTAAACGGATTCTACTGTAGGTAAGTTTCAGTGGAATGACCCTTCATGAAACCATGTTGTTGAGGTGCTTTATGTGCCAATAAATTCTAGGATTCACTAAAGACTCAAATACTTTAGCCAAGATGGCAAGAATTAAAATTGGGCGGTAATTACCTATAAAAATATTTTTCTTCTACCCAAAGGTTGCCTGGCAGAAATTGCTACCCTAGCAATAAGGCCGCCTACTTTGTACTTGTCTTTTGTTGTTACTTGTTGTATTGTATCTTTTTTTTTCTTATGTGCAATAAAGAATTTTTATCTTATCTTATCTTATCTTAATTGTCAATGTTGGATTTGTACCCATTTTTATGTACCGGAACAATATGTGCCTCCTTCCAGATTACAGGAAAAGTTCCAGAACTGAGAGATTTGTTAAATATTTTAGAAAGAGGCAATGCCAGTGTATCCGCACATTTTACAACGAAAATATATTAAAATATACAGGAAGCATAAAAATCTACATATGTATGTAAATAATACATATGTAGATTTCTTTCTTTCTTCATACATGATTGAAAAACATAACCCTCATGTTGGGTAAAAAATGGTTATTTAAATATTACGAACACTTACCAATTTTATTTATATAATAAATAAATATCCACTGTCATTCAAACAACGCCATGTAGCCCCAAGTTAAGTGTGATGCTAAATTATCAGTTGTTTTGCCCGGAGTTATTGGAGCAAAACAACTGATAATCATACTTTTTAAAATACATACATATTATACATAGAAACACTCAGACCAATACAAACAGACATGTCTTTTGGTGAAGTAGCCAATGTCACAACCATTACACCAGATGGATTGTTGAAATAGATATTTTTCTTGATTCAAGGCAGTTTAAGAAATTAGCTTCTATTGACAATTGTAGAAGTATACCTTGATGTTGCGCGATTTACAGTCACAACAGTAATATCTTTTTAATTTTCCCTCTTTGAATAAGTCAAGCACTACATCTTGGTCATACAGGAACTCATCAACATGGCATGTGTTTTCAATTTTACAATCGGCTTGGTCACCTATAGTTGGAGGCACAATCTTCTCTGATGGCATCTCAGCTTCAAATGGTACTATTTTTTTTATTGTATTACCAATATCTATAAGACATTTTTCAGATATCTTCATCAGTTTTTTTGTTTCGAGTTCTGTAAGCAGCAAAATACATGATTTGAAATTCACCTTATCCCAGCTGTTTATTTATTACATATCCTATCCTAAGTAAGGCAATATTTATTTAGATTTGCATGGAATAGTTACTTTGGCCTAACCCTCACTTTAACCCGCTACTTTGTTTATAAAGTTGAGTTAAATGGGATATCTCATAAGTTATTCATTTAAGTTGAATAATGCAAAGGGCAATTTCGTTTAAAAGAAATAGTTGTAAATACAAAGTATTTATTTGGATAAGGATAAATATCATAGTAATGAAACCACCTTTAAAAATCATGTCATATTTTAAAAACAATTCTTAGTAAGAAAGATGTTATAGGGAGTTTAAAGATAGACATATGCTGTCAATTTTTTGTAGACATTTAAAAAGTGAACAATACTCTTAAATATGACTTTAACAAAATGTTAAACGTTTTCGCAACATACGCAGCGGAAGCTCCAAGTATGAAAAATGTCCTTCCGATTTTGAAACCTTCTTTATTACTGCTCTGCTTCTATTGCTCGTAGCGTGATGATTTACAGCCTTTAGCCTTCCTCGATAAATATATATAATAATAATAATAAGCTATCTAACACTGAAAGAATTTTTGGCTCGTTTTTAGTATCATTACGGTCGGCTAGGAGCTTAATTATTTATTCGGTAATATATCTTGATATAACATGTAATCCTGTGAAGTTTTGATCTGCGGAAACTAATACTTATTAAGAAAAAAAATTCTTAAAGTTTACGAAAAACAGGAGTGGTTAGGTTATTTTTACGCCATATGAGTAATTTTGTCGTTTCGTAGCATCTGACCAAATTGTTCTAATCTGCCATTTTGTGCTAATATAATAATTAAAGAAGAATATTAACAAAACTACAGAGTATAGGTATCACTAGGTTTGGTTAGGTTAGAACTGTGACCAAATACGCGCGAGCTGAGCGAGCAAAGCGAGTGTGCCGCAGCAGCGGCCGGCAAAACGCCAGAAGCAATATTTTTTTATAAAAATGAATGTTTATGTTACGAATTCTGATTTTGCAACTTTTTTTAAGAGTGGGGGTTATCTCAGCCGCCTGCTCTCCAAATTTTGGGGACCCAACATTCTATTTGGGTTCAAGTGTTACTAATTTTATATTTTCAATATTTTTCTCGTAAAGGGAGATTTCCGCAACCCCCCCTTATGCAGGGGGCTCTCTGTGTCCCCCCCTTCGCCCTCCACCTCCGAAAAAACAATAACAACACGTAATGATACTGAAGTCTTTCCGAATTTTTCAAATCCGACCAGATTCTTCAGATTAGTGCGTTCAAACAAACAAACAAACTCTTAAGATTAATAATATTAGAATAGATTAGTGACAAAGTAATGACGTTTAAATAGTGTATATTTGATTTTAATAGTTATTTGAAGTTTCCAACCAAACGACAATAATGTGTTATTGTCGTTTGGTTGGAAACTTCAAATATAATTTACAATTACAATCACATGTAAATTATTCAATGTAAATACCTTTTTTGTAAGAGTGACTACAAATCCACTGTTCGATCGTATCCAATTCAAAATCATTTAGCTCACTAAATATATCTATTATTCGACTTTTGACGCCTATTATACTATCTTCGTCAGTCATCTCCTCTTTAAATCAGGCTTTAAACTTTGCGCACAAAAATAAATAAAAATATTACATAAAAATATTTTTATTATTATAAAATTTCTAAAGATTCACGTGTGAAAAACTGACAAGTGTTTTTTTATTTGATCCATTTAGAATGAGGTAACGCCATAGATGATTCTGCCTCGCCATTAGCAAGGATTCAGTCATGTTTTAGTAGAAGAAGCCATTATTACTATTTATCTCGGAGTAAAAAGACCTATTTATAGACGTGTTGGTGATAAGTTATCATCATCATGATGATGTATGATAGATGAATTCCCTGCCTTCCCCATAAGTTTCAATAAAGATGTGGGACTTTACTGAAACTTTCAGTGGACTTCTTAAGAGAACTTAAAATGCCGATTGAACTGTTTTAATACTCATTAACTTAAAAAATACTAATAAATAAAAAAAAACTAATAACGAGGTAGGATAGTTCATGATCCCAGCCTGTGTCCATCCATTTAGGAAGGAATAAAAAATGAATCGTATAAAAAAAATGAATTTGACGTTTTGACTTTAGTATTCAGAAAGAAACCATCTAATGTAGAATAGTATTTACTTTTGTATTCAAATTTCCCTAAAACATAAAATTTGCAATAATAATACAAAGCATATACATAAGCATCTTCGATAGGAGTGCTTTATCAGCCTATCCATCTTTATGGTTTTGTTAAATAAATAATTTTTACCATTCGGAGTTATGTCAAATTAGTAATATCTGTTTGAATTGGGTCGAACTGTTGCAAATTATACTCATTCTGTCCTATATAAATGGTCTGTAGTAAACGTCTATCGGGCTAAACATTAAACTTTAAAAGAGTATACCTATAATTTTCGAAAACTTCTATTGATGTGATACTTATCAAAGGAATACCAAATATTGTGATGATGCACGGGGCAAGTTCTTATGGCAAAACCATCGGAATTTGGATATCTGATAAAAAGTCTCAAAAGTTTAATTGGCGAAAATTAACTAGTGCTTGTGCTTCTCATGGATATAATCTTATAAAGGTAATTGATGCTTATAACCTTACAATATGTGTAATTTTTTAAATACATCAAACATCTTATTCTGTGATATTTGTTTATTTTTTTAAATTTTATTTTTGTTTCTGTTATACCAATTTCATGTTAAGAATGATTACATTATTTTTTTATGCTAAGATTACTTTTTATATAGTTTATTTTATGTATAATCTCTCTATCAATTAAGACTTAATTTAAGACTATGTAAATAATTGAATAAGTTCAAATTTATTTTAGTTGGACTTGCAGAGGCCTATAGAAGAGCAAGGTCAAATAGATATATTTCTACATAAGTTAACAGACATCATAGCCATGGCTGACCAAGGTGATTCTAAGGTAAGTGATTCACATATTGATGACTCATTATAATTATTTGACTAGTGACAGTTTAGTTTAAAAATATATTAAAAGACAATTGCGGGCCTCAAGCCAAAGGGAGATTTTTGCAAATCAAAGTTTTAATGTAAACAAATTTACTTAAAAATACTAATTTAAGTTAGGATAGATTACAAATAAGTGTGCAAGTGAGAGAAATTCTTATTCTTAGTTTGTAATTATACTTGTAGTAAAAAAATATATTTTTGCAAATGGTATTTTTTTGCAGTAGTCAGAATAAAATATATTAGAATATAATTATTCAAACTCATGACACCAAAATGATATTTATCTATAATAATAATATCAGGAGTCTTAATGTTAAGTAATTGTGATGTTTGGTATTGTTACAGGCAGCATATATAATTAGGCGTGTAGAACAGTTTATATCAAATCACCCAAATATTGTGGTGATTGATCCATTAGATAATGTAAGAATATTATTAAATCGGTAAGTTATTATTATGTAAAAATATATTTTATTTTGTGTTTATTAAAATAAGATATACCACCATGGAAATATATGTACAAGTGTAAACATTGTTTCAGGCAAAGGTTTTATTCAATTCTACAGAATGAACCATCATTTAAGAAGCAAGGTATATTTACACCTACATTTGCAGAGTTTACAACTTGTAATATTGAAGAGAATCTGAAAATAATGAGGCAACAAGGTGTTACTTTCCCTGTAATATGCAAGCCAACAAGTTCTCATGGATCGAAGGCGGCTCATGAAATGATTGCAATATTTAATGAGAAAGGGTTAAATGTATGCAAGCCTCCATGTGTGGTACAAAGTTTTGTGAACCACAATGCTGTACTGCATAAAGTGTATTTAATAGGGAACAGGTGGGTTAAGTATTTAGTTTCTTTCATAAGTAGGCAAAGAATTAGAAGATTCACCTTTTATGCCAGGCTTTGGTAGTACTCCAGTCGAGCTGGCCTATTTGTGCCGGAGCATGGTTCTCTTACTATATGACAACAAAAATTTTAAGCTTTATCATTCAACTAATATCTTTTAAATTGTAAAGATAGTTACAACTTAAAGATATCAGTTAATTTGAGTACTTAGTAGGTTTTTTATATATATAATATTTTCACTATTTTTGTATAGTTCAGCTGTGATTAAAACAGTATATTTTATGTACTTTTCAGGTATCACATATCTCAGAGGCCAAGTTTAAAGAACTTTTATGACTTCTCTGAGCTTACACCCATATTCTACAGCACTGGTGAAGTTTGCAAAGCTGATAGTCAATCTACACTCTCAATTTTGGATCCACATGATAAGGCTGAAACTAGTACCACATTGGATGAAGAGAAAATTAGAAGTATAATTCGTGTATTGAGGAAGGAAATTGGACTGCTGTTAACAGGCTTTGATGTTGTAATTGATAATGTTACTGGAAACCATGCTGTTATTGATATTAATGTCTTTCCAAGCTATGAGAATTTTCCAGACTTTTATGAACATTTTGTAGATTGTATTGATGAACATGTCCAAAGGACATGTTCTTCAATACACAGTTTTAACAGTGAACTTTGTAACCCAGTTGAATAAATGGTAATTGGTTTTAATGAAAAGACCTATTGGAGTAAGCTTCTATTTTATTTGTATGTGAAGTTAATGCTCATCATTTGATTAATTATTTAAAATACTAAATTGTTATGAAATGTCATTCATAATAAAGTATGCATGCATACAAACATTTACTCCGAAATTGTTGTCCTATATATATATATATATATGCTTACATAGCATTTTAATCAACATTTTGTTACCATTAATTCTCTGTCTTATTTAATGTTTCCTAATGCTATAGTGAAAGTGACAACAATTTGTAAGGTCACTAAGCTATATTTTTTACTAGAGTTTCGCCAATTTGGCAATACTGTCAACTATGTTAAGTTAGTTTTGAAGACACGACAATTGGCTCACTTTACCAATATTGGGTGATTATTTTTTATTATTACATAGTGAATGTAGACAACTGACACATTCCTTATTTTCTGAATGCAGTATATTTTATAGCTATTTTTAGGTTTTATTGTAAACAATAATCTTTTTATATTTGTTTGCATTGAAAATAATATGTTAATATTAAACTATTTGTTCATAATTGTGCACTAAACAAAATATTATTGTACCAATGAAGGTTTTTGCAATGTAAAACCTCACTATGGCGCTACGTTGGTGAAAGGTCTAGGATAATTTCGATTGGTCACTGATGTTTGTAGTGACATTAAATATCCAAATGGCACGCGATTAACCAATGGGAAGAGAGCAACTTGCTATTATACTTGACAGATTATTAAATTACAAATACCCTCATTTCGTAATGATATTGACCACCCGTCCAAAAACTCAATTCATAAATTAGTGTATCATGTATTCTCATAAAAAGATACTCCAAATTGGTTAAAACACTTATTAAAAATGGTTATTTAATGATAATCTAGATATTAAGTTTATGTTGCTGGTCAACAAATTTCTACAATTAATATTTTGTTTACACTGTTGCAGCTTAATATTAGACGAACCATTTGGTTTAGCGGTTGAGAGGTCAACTACTACACCAAGGGATCCGGGGTTCAATCCCTGAACAGGATGTTTTATTGTTGGGGGATCATGCTCACAAATGTTTATTTGTGTGCATGAACATGTCTGTTTGTAATGGTGTTTTCTATGTATAAAAAGTACATATTTACAAAAAAAAATGTATATAAAAAAATATCCGTTGTTTAGTACCCATCATACAACCTTCACGCTTAACTTGGGGCTAGAAAGCGCTGTGTGAATATCAATGGATATTTTTTTATATTTTTATGGATATTAATATAACAGCTAAAAAGAAAATGCACTTTAGATGTTTATTTATATTAGGTATTATGTTATTACTATACTTATAAATCAGTTTTTAATATGAAGAAATTATCCCATTAACTGCCTTCCTAAATATCCAGATATCTACTGTAATATTCAACACGCTCATGAGTGGACCCAGCAGCATCTCGATTAAGTATAGACGGTTTCAATATGATGTTAAAGTTGAACTGTTTGATGCGTGTAGTTTACATAAAAACTTTGCGAGGACTGAAACATGTAAGTAGGTATGCGCATTTTTCTGCGATACAAATATTTCATACAATTTCATCACCTTGAGGTGATAAAGGTCATATACATATAATGTAATCTGTATCCGTACGCATTTTAATATTGAATTCCAGAGTATGCTGACTGTGTAATTTTTATTTAGTTTTAACTTTTACTTCTAATCATTTTACTTTTATTATGTGTGTGTTATGTATATACAAAGTTTATGGATAATGAAATGACATTTCTATAAACAACAGTTAAGAATATTTAATGAAATTAGATACATAATGTGATATTTCAATAACTCAATGGGAAGCGTGTAGTAGGCAGTCTAGGTTTTGTATGCGCATATAATGCTACTAGAATAAGTATTCTTATAAAAATGATTGAAGGTAATAATTCTTAAAATAAACTCTCAATTGGCTTAAGAATCCTGTTACATATTTTAGAGTCCTATTTTAAATCAATATGGTTTCGATAACGTGAATTTTTTGTTTGGTAAACAATTTTTTCCTAAATGTATCATGTAACCTACCTAGACGTAGTACCAAGGGTGGCTAAAATCCAGCAGTAATAATGAAATACTTTAAATACAAATATAATTTCTTTTAATAGACAGTAATGATTGTTGATTTTTTTTGTTGTTTACATGCATTTATTCTATTGCATTATTGTTTGTATTTTTGTGAGTAGCCCTAATAAATTACACAGAATAATATGTACATGTATTCAGTAAGTGAATTGTAATATTCTTTTGGATACAGTAAAGATCTTAACCTGAATGTAGGTAGTTGCGTATGTACGCATGTAAATATTACATTGTAGTATGTATACGATCCATGTGTAAGGGTGTTTCTTAATTTACCTTTTTATTATCTATTATCTCCTATAGGTAGGTACACAGCATTAATGTATTGAAATAAAAAGCGCATTGATTCCACTAAATGCGAAAGGTAGAAGTTTTCATAAATTAATAGATAGTAATAATGTATTTGTCTGCTACTTTCTAGTGTTGAATTATTTAATAATGTGAATGGAACCAATTGTCTAAGTTGTAAATTAATTGAAGTTTTTTTTAATTCCAAAAGGAATAAACTTCCTATTCTAACTTGACACTATGATGCCTTTGGCTTGACCGATGAATGGATCATAGATATTATTGAATAATAACTAATGCTTCGGTTCTCAACCTATTTTATTGTGGTGTCGAATATGTATATATTAATTGAGACTGATTTAAATATAGATCTTTGTAATTTGAGAGATATTTTACCTAAAGGTAAATAGTGATTGTTATTAAATATTGCAAAATCTAAATAACCGACTTTTGTATTCAATTTAGCTATTTGTTAGCCGTTTGAATATGTAAAGCATAAAATAAGATTAATTATTATAAATCTTGCTAAAGTATATCGGGTTTTATTGTTTCTTGATTTTGTTTATCTATATTTGTCATGATGTGTATGGAGAAATATATCTTCAACTAAATATAAAATTACAAAATTGCAGATACCTACTTATATTTACTCAACTAGATGTATGAAAAGCCAAAGTAGGCATGGGCGTGTCCACACTGGGGCAAGCTGGGGCGCTCCCCCACTCTGGCTCTAACATATTTAAATAAAAAAATACCGGGGGGGGAGGGGTAGGTTTACTGTTGCCCCACCCTGAGCCTTAGACTAACTACGCTCATAGCCGTAGGAATACTGTCGGCGTTACATTTGTGCATTACATACGCAGCAGATTGTTTAACGCCCGATTAGGTACCTAAATACTCCTAGCTTGTTAATGTAATGTTGCTCTACTTGCAATTATCAACAGGCCAAACCACTAAAGCGCTTTTTTTCAAAGCATTAAAATTCATATTTTTAGTTTAGTATTTTTAATTGGTTTCTAGTATATTTTTGTATATTTTTTGACGTTCATAAGTGCTTTTTGTAAGCCTAATTTGAATAAAGAATTTTGAATTTTTAGAATTTTGAATTTTTAGAATTTTGAATACAACCGCGCTGTACATTGATGCGGTAAGTTCCCTTCGAAGGGCGATGAATGAGAGCGGTCACGCTCTGGTAAACGACGCTTTCGTTCCGTCACCAACCCACTACACGCTATACACGTGCAGGTTCCCACGTTTGGTTCAAGCAATACGGTTTTAGAATGGAATAAGAAAACATTTGAAAGAAAGAAGAGCGTCGGTGGCTCAATGGTGTGGACTGTTGCCCGGTAGGGCTGAGGTTCAAATCCCGCCACGTAGGCACCAATGTGTTATTTCGAATTTTCGTATATATATGTACGTTATCCGACGCTCTTAAGGTGAAGGAAAACATCGTGAGGAACCTGCGTACGCCTGTGAAGATATTCAAAGGTTGTGCGTGAGTGAAGTCATCCAACCCGCACTGGGCCCGCGTGAACGACTAAGGCCTAATCACCCTGAACGGGTACGCTTGTGCCCTTCACTGGGGACGTTTAATGAACTGATGATGAAAGAAAGAAAATATTTATTATATATAAAAATCACATGTGACAAAAAAAACAACATTACCTACATCGCAAACCTTATGTGGTCGTCTGATAACATTGTACATGAAATGTTCTGGTGGGATTACAGTATTTTTTTAAGTTGCTAGGCAGTCTTTTAGGGTTTCTTTCTTTCTTAAGTGCTTCTTTTGAGGATTTTAACTTAAAGTCTACAGTCTCGTGTGAATGTCCTAATGCATAAAGTTAGTCTCTTAAAATTCCATCCCCTCTTTTACGGAATGGGTGGCGAAAAATATTCGTTAATAATTTTTATGTTGGTTTTTATGTTTGGAAATTTCAGTTTTCTAGCACTTCAGGAAGTAGCCAAACATTTTGATGATCTTCAGTGTGACAGTGACGAAATCGGAGTATTTTAGATACTAATAAAATCTTAAGTATTAGTGCTATTCAATTAAGACTTTGTATTTTAATAAGCTCATTATCGACATCATATCCTGAGAATATGATTTATCTGGTACATCAGAAAACAAATCTATGAGAGTTAAAAAAACGAAGAAACACTTCGAGAAAAAGTAGGTAGCGCCCTTGCGCTTCGCTAGGCTTGTTTTGACGATTTGAAGAGCAGGCTCGCAGGAATAATGGACTCCTCCGCATGTACACTGAAATGCCCTGGAGTACTTACTGAAGTATGTAGAAGTAGGTAGGTCCTTACCTAACTTAACCTTATCGTTATAAAGCTGTTTAAAAATGTTTTGCCTATAAGAAAATTTTGCTAGTCACTGAGCGTGAAATGAACAATAGGGACCATGCAAATGTAATTAATGAATATTTTGATATTAAAATGTTAAAACGACATAAAAGAAGGGACACCGCAAGGTTTATATTTTAATTTACGCTGTTTTTTTAAAAATAATTCCAAATTGAAATTACTTGAAATGGAACGTAAATTAAAACACTAATTACTGTCATTTACGTCATCTATGTATGACATATTATTTTGACGTTTGAGGTTTAGTAAAAAGTAAACATTAAAACGACAAAATCGGCATTTTTCGAATAAAAATGAAATTTAGGACTGTAAAAGCAGACTCCAGGAAACTACCAAAGTTAATGTTGACATGGTTGTAATGTATTTTTATCGGCAGTAAGTTTTACAAACCGCAATAAGCCTGATGCGAAATATGTTGTACTTTTTACGGTACTTTATTGAAATATCAAAGCATAATGTCTACTGATAATCTAGAAATGATTGTTTTTCATCACCAAACATCAAAATAAAAGTAGTGAGCAAAAACAAAAGGTTATAAACTTATCACAGTGTGAGCAGAAACTGCTTGGAAAAGGCTGCCCTGAGGATGGAACTGCATACATTGAACTGCCCTGTGCAGTCCTTAAACCTCATCCATGGCACTTGCACTGCACTCTAAAGATGAACCACGAACAAAGAAGAAATAATAATAATTTCCTTTGTTTTAAAAAATAATCATTTTATTTATAAGATAAATGTGGAAGTTTGTTTGTTTTTGTGTCTGTAATATAATAAATCAATATTTAACTTGGTGTATTTTCAATGCTTACAGGAATATTATTTTTTTAAATTATTATTGTTGATTCAGGTGTCAAAGGCATTATTCTGTTTTAGCTTTCAAAAATATGGGGTACGAGCATCTCTATTCACAAAGTTTTTAAACTTTTTAACATGATTCCTTATCTTTACAATAAAAAGTTAAAGACATCTTTGTTCTTGTATTTGTAATTCTTATAAATAAGGTCTCGACAGTCGAGAAAAAAATGCAAAAGTATGAAAGTCCTCGAAGAAAAGGAGGTACATTCACATATCTGAGGTCAAACGTCACGCCAGCCCGTTTTGGCGCGAAATTTGAAATTGTCAACTTCAAACAGCATTTTTTTGCAGAAAAAGACAGTTTTTTGATTTTTAAAAATACTTGTGGTCTATTCCAAATGTAGTTCTTTAAAATAAACACAAAAATAAAATTTGTGCATCTTCCCTTAAAACTATTTATTAGGTATAAATATGAATAAAAACAAAGGGACTCGTTCGTCTGATGTTCCGTATAGTTTAAAAATCACGTAGAAATTTTCAGTGTCTGTTTATTCATTTTTCAGGGCAAAACTTGAAGGAATGGACACCGACATAGACTACTTTTTGTCTTATTCTAACCTCCCACTTGCCTAAAATGGGGTGTTGAAGTTTTTATGGAGCATTCTGCTATTTTTAAGATAGAAAGTTAAAAATTGGTATGCGGACTAATTATCACTAACAAAAAACTGTGCATAATTTTTTTTTCGGAAAACGGCCCCCAAATCCATAACGGATTTCTAGTTAAAGTAGGAAGCTAAAAATTGATGGAAAAACGTATGATATAATTTACAGCCTGTTTTTGCAACCGAGAAAGAGGAATAGTGTTACCCCGAATTTAACGCGAGCGAAGCCGTTAGCAAAAGCTAGTATTTTATAATTTGGATCTCATATATCGGTTTTTTGTTTGTGAAGTAAGTAAGCAACCTTTTAGGTTTTTATCATTTGACGAACAGAAGCCTAAAAATAAACGAAGTGTTTCTTTGAGATTTTTTTTTTTTTTTTAACTTTAATTGTGATTTTTTGCAGTACTTCCTTCATTGATTCCTTAGTGATTCCGATACATTACATTGGCCCGAACACTAAAAGTCAATCTATTTACGCATGATGCAATTAAACTACTCGACCACTTTTAACCACATTGGTAATCAATTCTCGCACTGTGACCTGCCCAATGCCTCTTCAACTATTTAGACACATATTGATGAAAAAGTTGATCCCACCAAAAACATTCTGTAAAAAATCTAGCCAAGTCTCGATGGAGCTGCTTGATTATCTCTAAAAAGTAATGAAATCAAGACAAAGACGTGCCAAGTCTAAGGTTCCTTACTGCAATTAATTAATTATTATGGTTGATGTTGTGTGACTTGGTTTATGTTATCTAAGCAGGGTCACCAGGTACTCCAGATCTTCGATTATCCAAGTTATTATAGTTTTCCCTTTATGTAGCCATTAAACCCTAACTCTGTACCGAATTTCAGCTTTCTGAGTTAATGGGAAGTACTAGTTCTATTTTGATGATCATGAGTGAGTGAGTGTCTGTCGAAAATGCGAAACTTTGCTTTCGCTTAACGTCGGAACTAAATGACCTACAGACTTGAAATTTTGGATTTAAAGTAAGTTATTATATCTTACTAGATGACGAAAATTTCAGCGCTCTGGTATTATCCAAAGGTTCTCAAATCGGGGCCTGAAAATGCGGCGAAATGGATCCTGTAAAGGATGGTACGGCAGTGTTTGCTTCGCGCTCGACTTGGCGGGGGCACTGCCGGGCCCCCAGATTACTATTACTATTTGTACCAATTTCGGAATTGCGGCATGAAATATATCTTTTCTCTTTTTTTTTGTGACTCAGGTAACATCCCTTAGAATCATCCGTAATCACAATAGGTAACGGATTATTGTCGCACGGAAATTGGTCACAGCAGCGTGCATAAATCACAGCTTGTTACTTATGGAGGCAAAATCTAGACGATCTATAATTAGATACGGACATACATTACGGCTGCTTGTGACCGTGTGTGTTGACATAAGTTATGAACATATTTTTCTCTGTTTGTCGTTAAATATTTAAATCTGTACGATACTCTACGATTGCCGAAACCCATTATGGCAGTATTCGAGAGTAGGTATTTTATGTACCAGTTTGTCAATTTTTTAATAATAAGTACAGTTAAAGTTAGTACTTACTTTATTGAAATTACCGATGTTTTGTTTATTTTCTAATAGTAGTAGGTACTCCGCATCTGATACCTGGTCGAGGTTCCTTTAATTACTTTGAATGTGGTGATACCATTTTTTGTACCTTTATGTTGCATTTGAATTTTATTGAAAATCAAATTGTAGCCAATGAAAATATATATTATAGAAGATTGTATCCATATTCTTGCACTTTTAAAAAAAAAATTAAAAATATTTATTTTCATTCAAAGAAAGTTTACATTTTATTAATTAAGGTCAAAGTCACCTTTTAAGCAAGTATATGCCTGTGCCAGGTGACTCCGCTCTTTTTAACTACAGTTATACAATATTAAACAAAAGTGAGTACTTTAGTATCAGAATACTTAATAAGTATTCATTACAAACATAATATAAAACATAGAAATCACTTAAAGTATTTTTTTTTGTATCAAACAGGTGCGCAACGAGTTACTTATGCGCGTATGTGTAAAATGTGTGCGTGTGTGTGTCTATTCTGTGTTTGGTGTGCATTAGCGTGAGGCGCGTGTGCACGCATGTGAAAAAAAGTGAATGTGTGTAAGTATGTGTAAAAAGTGAATGTGTGTAAGTATGTGTAAAACTTGTGTGTCTTTATGGGTGTGTGTAACTATGTGTTAAAAGGTGTATGTGTGAGTGTGTGTGTGACACTTACGTGTCAAAAGTGTGACGTGTGTGCGGTGTGTGTAAGTAAGTAAGTATTCTTGCACTTAAATGATACATTATTTTTAAGCAAAATCTTTGTTCATTTATTGGCAGAAATTCAAAGGCTTATAGGTATTCAATACTTTGCCTATATTTTAATATAAAGAAACTCGGAAAGTGTGACTCATAGGAAAAAAGTATGAATTTACTATTCAATTACTCTATCTTTTTATAAATACCACATCAGGATCGGTTGCTTTGTTTAATACTATGTAGTAATGACAAGAAGTCAAGAAGTTATCCAGTAATTTTATTACCTGTGAGCCCTTCAGTATTCAAAGACCACTTAATAAATCAGAGCAATATTCACATAAAGAAATCAAATATGGATCAACATGTAACTGTAACAATCGCCAATAGACAATAGAGCCGCTAACTATCTCAACGGCAGATCATTTACCGTTCTGCGGAAGAGGACGTCCGCTCGGCACGTGAGCGTATAGGGGGAGCTTGGTACCCGTTTGTACTGAGTAGGTAAAATGGTGTCATATATAATACATGTGTATATATGAATATTGGTCATTAGCTATGTATCATCATACACCGTAACATTTGTTATGGCCCGCAATGATATTATATAGTTATCTATGGCTGGCCGTGACTAGGCCAGTCCGCTGGCCGTGACTAGGCCAGTCCGAAAATTCACCAATCTTTCGTTCTGTAATTGACTATGTTTTTGTACCTTCCTTCTGTAATGTACCTATTGGGTCTGTCATCATGTGTAATATTGGTAAATAGATAATTATGTAATAAAAAACATAAAAGACGTAATACCGTTCGTGCGTTTTATATTAAATAACTTAAGCATTGATAACTGGTATTCATTTACATGAATCTTTCAAAATAATAAGAAAGCACATCTCAAGGTATATACGAGTACTCTAACAACAACCTACATTAAAATGTAGATTTGTATCAATTTTAAAAATAAAAGATGCTCTTGGAAAAAATAAACAAGATAATCAGTCAATACTAAGAAAAACACAAATCTGAAATTCTTACTATGCTACTAGTTAGGTCTAGATCATTAACGCCATATTAGTAGATGGCTACCCTGTACGGGATTCTGATTTAGGTGTTTACATTAAACCTATCCTGGTATATGGGTCCCTTATTAGGATCTAGCCTAGACTTAAGAAGTAGAGCTCTAACTATATTAACAAGGTACCAATGATTCTAGGTTTGCACGTTACTCCGATTTCTCTACATAATCTATGAAGTCGGGATGTTGGCATTCATGCAAGTTGACTAATTTTACAACAAATTAGTTTCTAACAAAACCATTAGTTATGCGTGTTTAAATAATATTGACTTAGGACTTTAGATGCTTTGTATTGAAATAGTAAGTGCTGGAAGGATTTTGATGTAAGTACCTATTTTGTATAACTATTCAAAATCATGATAAGAAACTGTAAAGAAGTAAGTTACTTATTGTTTAAAACAGTGTCTATCAGTAAGTGTATCTCATATAAGTAATAAGTCTAATTTGATTTTTTTATAAAGCTGTTTGCCTACTTCCTCAGAATTGCAAGCTCATTAAGAACCAAGTTTATGAACCGATGACACCAAAACTTTTTTTGCTGAATTAAAAAAAAAAACCCTAACTTTATATCAGTAAAAATATAGTTCTCTATAGGACCTACGTATGAATGTACGTGGTTGAAGGTACGATGATACCATCTCGACCATAACAAAGGTCGTTAGCGAAAAATGGGTACCGCGTAATTGCTATTAGCCAAGTTATGAATGCGCCAGTCAGCTGTCGGCGTAAGAGGCGGCTACGCGCGCCGCGCGCGCACTCTCGACGTCAATTCGCGCGAGATAAATACCGATCGAAAATCCGTGCGTGAATAAATAAAAACATAATTATTAGTTTTTGTGTTTTAGTGGCGTGTGCTGCAGTGTCATTTCGAGTTTCAGTATTTAAACGCAACTAATTATGGGAGTATCTGTGTCAGTTAAGTGATTGTGTTGTGGATTTTTGGAGGCACATACCTACTTGCTATTACACTGATCGGAATTTAATCTTGGGTAGAAGTAAGTTTATTTCAGGATTTTTTTGCGCACTGTAAAATACGTGTGGTTGTTTTACGTATAATTCGATAACTCTTTATATGCAAGTTGAGTCGTCTAATTAATTTGTGGTATTGCATCTTTTATTCTTTTTTAGTTAATATTTTTTGTTTTTTTATTTAATATGCAATGATACTTAATAACTAACGATACTTAATACTTAAATCCACAAACTAATTGTTAGTATGTGGATTAAAAAAAGTACCTACTAACCTACCTACCTAGATAGCGCTGTGTGAATATCAGTGGATATTTATTTATATATTTTATTCTAGTATTAAAAAAGTAGAGCTGGACAATTTAAATACCTACCGAGTTTACGCTGCAAGCAAACAATACAAATATTAAAAATTTATGTAATAAAGAAATAACCATAAACATTGTAATCTTTCTTCTTAATTTGAATAGTGAATTAAAAAGTATCAACAAACACACACTGCACTAGGTAGATGATACCTGCATAAATTAGTAAACTCTCCAAAAACTCGCCAAAAATGCAATCAATAAGTTTTTACTAACTGAAGTAATTCGATTTGCGATAGCTGTTCAAGACTTAAGTTGTATCAGTCAACTGTAGGCACATTGTTTAGTTAGACCGTGTAATCCAAATGAAGGCTGTAGCCTTGACACTAAGTAACTACGCCAGACTTTAATCTATCCTTTGCTACATTAACAAAATATCGTGGGAACCAAAATGAACGATATTGCATTACGCATGTAAATTAGATCGTTAAGAAAACACTTCAATTATTTAGTTTACGAGTTCTCTTATAAAATTTTATTTGGCTTTTATTACAGTCATACCAATTTATGAGGTTAAGCAAGCTCTTAGATCCTCGTTTACTTTGTTACAATTGTGAGTCTACGTAGGTATCAAGTATTTACATTAAATTAAATTAGGGTTTAAATAATAACTGCGGATGATTTTGAAATTCAGGTTTAATTCAATTATTTGAATTTTCTAACGTGCTTATGTATTAAATTTAAGATTCGTTAATATTGTCGGCAGGTATAACGTTAACTCATCTTTTTAAAAATATGAATCCCTTAAAATGCCATAATTTCGATTTAAGTTGCTAAGTTGTACTTATGTACTCCATAATAAATTGCTTTCTTTCTAAAATGACTTACCATCTTGATGCTCATATTTTGACTAGGAACTTGTGAATAGTCTTTAAACGAACTTAAATAGGAAGCTTCCGTCGTTCTACGGACATTTGGATGATCATATGTAGGACAAGTATTATTTTCAAATAACAATCTTATTCGTTCTAATAAAATCAACTACCTATAGTAGATACCTACCTTTGAAAACAAAAAAATAATTTAACGCATGATAGCAATGAGCTTATTCCTGGCGAGCATGTTGTGCTTCTATTTTTCAATAACAAAAATAGTAAATAGTTGATCTGCCAGTTTAATTGTGATCTAAATATTTACGAAACCATTAATATCTGCTCTGGTAATCTTTGTGTGGATGGATAATGGAAAGCGGTGTCATTAGTTGTTTTAGAACTATATATGTATATTCTTTACTTGCCATTAAAATCAATATGCACTCAATAGTACCCCGTTACATAGTTCAAATATTAGACAATCTGTTTTTTTTTCGAACTGTCTGCTTTAGTCCGTAGACCTTTACAGCTTCACCGGGCGATTGGCGAGCGCAGATGGCTCTCAGCCTTAAAGTTAGACCTGTGTTGTATCGAGGTGCAAACAAATGATGGGGAAGGGATTTGCTTTCATTTCTTGCATCACATGGGCGGAGGACAGCTCGTAAAAGGCAACTTCAGTCACGAAATTTCTGATTTAGAACGTTTGAGTGCTTATTATGAATGCCAATTTAATTTTGGAACAGAGCAGAGACAAAAAAAAAAAAAAATTTTTATCAGCCGGTATGCCAAAAATGCAATGTTCTTTTTATTTCTTTGATTAAAACAAATTTAAATGATCGTCATTTATGGACCTCCAAAATTATTAACATACTGTTTGGAGCAATGTTAAATACCAGTCACTTTGAACATTATCTACTACTTGGAATATTTACCTAATGTTTTTATTTTTTGATATTGAAAGTAATCAGTTATATAAGCATTCTGATTTGAAGGGTTTAATCCTGCTTTCTAACATACATTAGTCACATAAAATCTTAATCGCATTTGTCCATCTACTCCAGTCCGTTTTACAGAACAAACTTAATTATGCATAGGACAGTGAAATTCCATTCTCGGTCTTATTATTCATAAATACCTAAACGAACCGGGGCACGTTCATGTCAAAATTAGATAGCTAAAAGCATTACATTTAATACATAATAGAAGTTAGAAGTTCTAGACCCAGTTTAAGTTTAACTCATAGTCCATACAGTGCAAATTCCATGAATTTGCACTGTATGGACGATGGGATTCAACAATGAATAATTGTTGTATTTTTTCTTGTGTGCAATAAATTAATGTATCTAATATATGAATATCCAGTTAATCATCACCATCAGCTCATTAAACGTCTCAACGAAGGGCACGAGCCTAACCGTAAAGGTACATAGGCTTTAGTACGCGGGCCCGGTGCGGATTGGACGATTTTGCGCACACCCTTGATTCTCTTCGCAGGCGTGCGCAGGTTTCTTCACGATGTTTTCCTTCACTGTTAGAGCGTCGGATAAACGTACATTTAATTTCGGAAATTCGAAAATACATTGGTAATTTGAACCTGCACCTCCAGATCAAATTGGAGGGCAACGTCCCACACCATTGAGCCACCGACGCTCCATCTATTTGATAGCACATTGAAAATACCTAGTCCAATATAATGCACTTAAATGTTTGTACGGCACAGAGATCGAATTCGTAAACTTTGGCGAAATAGCTTAACCACAACACTATGGAGGTAGTCTCTTGTCCGGTGTGGTTATGAAGGAATGCCATTTGCGGCGAACAGCGCAAAATCCGAAAAAAGAAATCGTTTAATAAACAATTTCTTTTTTGAAATCGTTGTTGTCTATGGTAAGACCTAAAAAGAAGATTATTATATTAATAATCATTATTATTATGTAGCACACATGGTTAAAGTGAGTTATAATTGAAACAAAAATAATATACCCGTATACGGTATGTACGAATCTCAACCACATACTTCGGTCAAAAACAACATAAACTAGATTTTATTTTTTATTTTTTAGGCTATTGATAATAATAATGTAGTTATGTACTCATAACAGAAAATACATAAAGACCAAAACATTTAAATATAAACAAGAAAATTACGATCTATTAGGCAATGAAATCAAATCGAATGTGTGGTCAGTAACATGCGTTACGTTTCGAGCAACGACAATTTGTTGGTTTCAAGAATATCAGGCGTAACAGCACTGTTTCAGGATACCCTGCTACTAAGTTGTATTCGATTTTGTTAGGACTTACTTACATTTTGTCTTTTGTCAGATACAGTATGAATTCAATTACTGCATTATTTCCCATAGTATTACAGCTTAAGTTAAAGCATGTACAGAACTGATTGGCTACTGGTACTAAGACTTATAATAAAAGAGTTTGGAATTGTTATTTTCTTTGGTTCAGACTATTCTTCGTGAGATAGAAATAATCAATCTACAATCTAAACAGTGTACAATACGAATAATATTAAGATGGTTTTGTTCTTGATTGTGTATCCATTTTGATTTTTGAATTGAAATTATTACTATTAATGAATAAACCAGCTTATAAAGTCCAACTACAGGGCTCAGATCTTCCCACACAGCATGGCTATGGGCAGGTTGGCCCAAACCCCCTACACGTGCCTAATGTGCAGGTATTTATTATATAATCTTTACGATCATAAGAATCATTCAGTACTAAACAGATAGCAGTAACGAAATCGAGACCTCTATATTGGTTAAATGCGGCTAACAAAAATGTCTCTAATGTGCGTTTATATCGCCATACATGGTGATAAACATGTTATAAATTTACTGTGACTTTTTATGATTAAGCTCAAGTAGGGACCTATTTCGGTCGATAATCTTAGTAAACGACACTGAGTTTACCAACGACAGATATTACTATTATGGCAATATAACCTTAACATTTTTATAACTGTGTTGGTTACGTTTGCGACTGTTACGACTCATGATACTTACATTATAGTTGCGTTTCTGCATTTACGACTGAATAACAACAGTTCAAAAACCGAGAATTACTTATTGCTAGATAAAAAAATTATAGTATCATAAATATTCAGAACCAAGATTTTTTCAAATGTCAAGTATAATTCGATATCCATTATTTTCCACTTTGAGTAAGTACCTATATTTAGGCATTTCGTAGCATCCGAATCCTACACAAAACCTACCGTTATTCAAATTTGAGCGTAATCTAAAGTAGTAATTTCAGCTCGAGCATTTTAGGCAAATCCTCATTGACAGATTAATGTTTGTCGCTTTAATCTTGATATTGTTATTGATGCTAAATTGGTAAAATTGTTCATGACAATCAATCAGGTTGGTTTATGCAATGTTATAGATGCCTGTTATTGCGAAGTCAAGTATTATCAATGCCACAATTTTGTATTTTTTTAACTCAAGGGTATAGAGTTTAAAATGCTATGTCTGTTCCATTCGAATGGATGCCTCAAAGAGCATTCAAACAGGTGTATATCAATATACGTAATTTCACTATCAGAGACTAGCACGGCTCGGGGTCTCGTGGGTCAAGGTTGCTCGATGGAACCCGGACAATTTGTTCATCTCACGCCGTGACAGATCGCCGACAAGCTGTCTTCATAAACTGTGGCAATAAAAACCTTTTTATACTCTACTAACACTTAGAAATATTAGTTTCTTTGGGGAAATTAGAAATATAAACAAAATGTAGTGAAATATAACAAGCTTTAGGTAACCTTCTTGCTGAACAGTAACGAGTCATAATATTATGCTTTTTCCAACTTTGGAAGTGTCTCGCGCAAACTATTCAATTTACAAAAAATATATGTGAAACCTTAATATCATTTTTCAAGACCTACATATAATTGCGAAGAAAAAAAGTGTGACTGATGAAGTGATGACGGACAGACAGACAGACATGACGAATCTATAAGGGTTCCGCTTTTTTGCCATTTGGCTACGGAACCCTAAAAATATACACATATACAGGTACTAATGAGGAGAACACTCGAATATTGCAAGTTTTGCTAATTTGCAAGAAAACACAAAATTCACCACTGGCGAATAAATTATTTGTTTTTGTTTGTTTGGTGTTATAAAATTTACGCGGATTTGTAAAGTGAAGTCTCAGTTTTCTTATTTATTAAATGTGCGTCATAATTAGGTACTAGCCTTGGATTTTGAAACATAAGTATTATTCAGGTATGTAATCTGGATACGGAAGTTGATTCGTTAATTGTAACGTTTTGGCTTAGCATTCCTTAGAAGAAACAATATATATTCAGTTCTAGATTACACGGGAAAATCACCGATATGTACTTAATTGAAAATTACAAGATAAGAAGTGAAACTGAATGGCGCACTACAAACGATGGACGTGAATTAAATAGTTCACATGCCCAGCAATAGTACAGGGAAAGCGAATGCGCACTAATTACATTCTATATTTAATTGTGGTAAAAACTCACACGAATTAGCGAAACAATGTAAACTATTTGCACTGAATGTTCAAACGATTTCTGCAGTCGATTGGTGCATGGCCTTATCTGGTGTTCAGGTCGAACTAATTGGATTCACACCACAATGAGCTTTTTTCAATCGTGATTGCCTATAATTAGTGTTATTATTGCAAGGTATGTATTTGGTGTACGAATCTGATGGTTCTTTACGTAAGCTTTGAACTGTCCGAGTTAGGAGTCGTTTTATAATAACTCCTTTAGACAGATATGATTAAGAGATAATTATAAAATCCATTATATTTTTGCTGCGTACCAAAAAGTAAAATTAACTTTTTAGCACGGTTTGGATTAAGAAATATTATGTGTGCTTTTAGTATTTATTTTATCTCTGTGTGGGCTCAATAATGACTGTCTCTAAAGTAATTCTTTGAAACTTCGTGCGAAAGACTGCCTCTTGGAAATTAGGCACTATTATTTATAAATTCGGGCTTTGGAAAGTTGTGTTAGTAAATTTATAAACATGCTTTTTATTTTAAAATATTGTTTTTTTACTTAAGCAAGGAGAGTATAAACTGTACGATAAAAATGTGTTTGCGTTTATAAAAACTAAAACTAAAACGATTTCAGTAGAAGCATGACACAATATTAAAAGAAACGAAGTAAGGTGGTTCATGCATCAGTTAAATGCGATTGAAGTTCGTGTTTTATTTCGCTCTATCTTGTAAATCTAAAGACATGAACGAAAACTTTGAATCTACTATATCAACACTTTTCTTCATAAGTACAACTTATACCGTCTTAAGGAAAACTTTTCTCACGAGCAGAGAAAGGTGCGAAGTGAGTGGCAACCGCCCTCATTGTAAAGTTAAACGAGTTCACTACTCGGCGAAATCTAAATACAGAGAACCTCTTTAGTGCAGCCGAGTACTTTAGCTATAGACAAAAGATTTGGCGGGTCGGGCGCCATGTTGAATCGTATGCTGCAGTCTCGGAGGAATAAGACTTCTTCCGTGGCTGCAGAGTACCTGTGAAGTACTGAAAAATAAATTAACTATTTACAGATAGACTAACTCTATTTAGCACCAAACTCAACAAAGCAAAATACATTAAATATTTTTTTTGATTGCGGAAAAGAGACTAAATAAATATAAACATAGGCCAGAACCAACTAAAATTTTTATGCACGGAATTATTTGCACTGCACAGGTTTCGAACTTTAGTGCAACAGAACGGATTGCAAGAGATTTAAGAAGAAAGACTGACTTTAAGTGCTGAATTTCGCTTTAAGCGCTAATTTGCTAAGCAATTGCAGCAATAATTTATGTCCTGCAAAATTTTACAGAATTCAATAAACGTGCAAGTAAATGTAAATAAAATCGTGATTGGTTTGGTAAAAAGGTATTATAATATTAAATTGGTGTTTATATTGTAGGATGAAACTCTAAAATTACCCATTCTTTAATTTCTTGAGCATTAAATTATATGTTCTATTAGTAGTATCATCATCAGCTCCATTATACGTCCCCACCGAGGGGCACGGGTAAAGGGTGTTGTATATTTAAAGCAGAAAATTAGAAATATATCAAAAGAAAAAAACTAAAGGTATGATTAGGTTTTGTAATTTTATAAAGTAGATTTAACGTACGGGTACAAGATTATTATCTATTTCTCACGCCATAACAGTCATGCTTTTAGTATAGTTTTGTTTTCCAGGATAAAGAGTGACACAGGCAGAAAACTTACTGGTACTCTTACTAAACATCTGTACGCCAGGAGTTATCACCTGCACTATTTACCAATAGTTGCCACTTACTATCAGATGGACTGTCTGCTGGAGTGGTAACACATGACATGACACATAAAAATGGATATACACCTATAGTGGTAAGTAAAATAAAAAAATAGCCAAGCGCGAGTCGAACTCGCCCGTGGCGGGTTCCGCAGCAGCAAGTAACATAGAATAAAATCATTTTTATTTACTTAGGCACTTACTACAGCTTTAATATGAAAAAATAGTTCGCCGTTTAAGACGTATAAAAAAACTACACACTAGAAATCGTTCAAACTAAATTTTATATTTAGTTTGAACGATTTCTGGCCCAAAAATATATTTTCTTTTAAGTTTCTTATTAAAACCTAATAGCGGTTCACAGAATACATATACCTACAAAGTTTGAATAGTGTAGTGCTCATAAATTAAAAAAAAGGGTGTGACATACGGACGGATGGACAGACAGACAGACTTGACGAATTTATAAGGATTCCGTTTTTTGCCATTTGGCTACGGAACCCTAAAAATGACAAGCATGTTAGAAAAGCATTAATCTAAAGAGTAATACAAATAAAGTTCTTTTTGCCAATACCTATGATTGGTGCGCAGTCAATATTTGCTCGGCTTTCATAGCCCAGGCATTGCGCTCTCGCCCCCTTGTGCTTCAATATTGTGCGTGGAAAAATAAATTGTTTCGTATCCTAGGAAGAACGGTACCACCATCAATCACGTGATATCGTGTGGTTTCTGGGCTTTTTCTCGTTTTGTGTGTAGACGTTCTGCTGTATAAGTGATGGGAAATGCAAATATCTAAGCGTATTTATTTGTATTCGATAACCGCGGGCCTTTTGTGTAGGTTTATTCACGTTTAAATTGTATTAAGGTATTTAATAAGTTAGTTAACGGAAAACGTCTTACGTTACAGTAAGTTTTTAAAGTGATTGCCTGTGTGTGGAAACCTAGAATTACACTTCATGCTTTGGTATGGTCGGACCAAGTGAAAAAAATCAGTGCTTTCAATTGGTTACCTTATTCTTAAACGTCCTGGCATATTGACAATTCTAAACATGTTGTGAATGACAGTTCTGATATCGTGTTATTGAATACCAAAGCATTGCAATGCAGTGGCTGATTTGCGAGACGAGAGCATGCCAAATGATTGGTTCATCGATGCTCATACCTCTAGGCTTTGCTGTTTAGGGGTGGCAGTTGGATGTTTTTGTTGATTTGTAAAACATATTTGACATTTATTCGTCCCTATTACATTTAGTATTTCATTTTAATGTTTATAGTTCTTTTATTTTGTCAATTGTAATATAATGACAAGAATCATTTTCGTCAATCAATTATTCAACGGTATTTTATTCTAAATGAAAACTCCGGGAAAGCTGTAATCAGTAGATCTTAGTCATTTCATGGATTGCTAACTCTACAGCCATACAACGTCCACTATTGGAATAAGGCCTCCGCTAATGATTTTCAACAAAGAGTGTTTAGGACCGCATCCCGCCGCGCTGCACCAGTACGTGTTGGCAGATTGCCAAACCCTCGTCAGCTGTTCAGCACTACCCGGGGTAGTATCAGGGGTAGGTGAGCTTTTATTTGGTACATAAACAAATATAGAACGTTAACTTTTCAAGCGATATCTTCGTTATTTTCGACTGCAGAGGTTAAAAGGTGAATAATGATGAACATGACACTGATATTGTAATATGAGTAATGTCAAGTGGGTGAAGTGGGTTCTCTCTTTATATTGATTAATAAATGTTAATGTCGTCTATAATAAGACGCTCGTAAAAATAGGTACTTACCAAAGCATCTGCAAACTTGTCTCACGCAAAGATGTCACCTCACTGTATTCAGTAATTTCAATGCCTGTCTCATCCACGGTTACACATGTGTATCAAAAGCTTATGTATGCTCTATACTTGAAATACATATTTAGGTTTTTAATATGTCAAAATGTTAAACTCTTACAATTCTTTTAGAGGAAGACAGTGGGGCGATTTATAGGCCGCGTCACATAAAAAGACCGCTGGGAAAATTACGAGGGGGTAAGAGGGTAACTTCTCCACTTTCATAGGGTCATGCTAATGACCTTATACATAGTCTGTCTGAGATATAGAGATTATGTTAGATTGTATTGATATGTACGTAGATCATGTTAGGTTGAATTGAAGAGACCGGAGATCCGGACCCAAACACGCTGTTAGTTTAAGGTAACAACCCTAGGTATGTTTGTATCAGGTACTTAAGTGGTACACATACATGAGCACAGTTTAATGATCTTTGCGTGTTAGGAGTGCAAACAGCCGCTATCATAGTGTGTAATCATGTAATCACACGAATCGCTGCTCGTTGCAAATTGTTAACTTAATGTAAAAAACGATCGGTTCATCTGCAAATGCTAAGCACTGCGCTTTTGTATTTTTTTACTACAACTACAATCTGGGGAATAAATGACAGGCAGCATTCAACTTGGCCTAAGCTAACGTCGTTTGCTCGTGGTGCGTCTTCCTGAATAATAAACAAAGATTTAGTGACTTTGAGAGCCATATTGGACCATCTCAAGGCAATAATAAGGAATACCTACGGTATTTGTGAGAAAACTAAAGTTAACGACCGTAGGCTGCCAGATCAATAAGTTCAAGTGGCAGTGACGAAAGTTTAGAGATAAAATGAGAAATGATCTGATTCGTAACTTTAATATAGACACCGACTTTCGACGTGGCCAGCTGAATAGTAATTGGAAGTGGTAGTGGCAAGAATGACGTACCAGAAGACTTGATTAAAGACGCTGATAGGGGCTAGATAAGGGAATCGGAGTTGCGGGAAGTCTGACGCTGAGTCAACGGATCTAAGTCCACCCGTAGACAACGATAAGTTATGTTAAGGCTGTAGCAGTTCTATATTTGAGATAGTGGATGCGTACTCTGCGGGTCAGCTAGAAAGTTCATACTAAATTACTAGTATATACTAATAAATGATTTTTTATAAAGAGTTACATTAAACTACTGAACATGGCAATTTTCATGTTTCTTGGCATTTTTAAGATTTTTATATATGAAAGTATACAACTGCTTTAAGATTACTACCACCTAAGCTTTACTCTATGCCTGTACGTAACAATACCGTATACAGTATACAAACAGTCATAAACAGGACAGAAAGCTACGAGTATATTTGCATTTACAATAATGTTTAGAATTTGGATTTGAAAACGATTGAGAGACCCGTCAGCCAAACAACAAATGACCTGCGATTAATATCTGATTACGATCTTAAAGTGTCAATTCGACATCATCTAATTTCCGTCTTGGGATGAAAAATTCTTTACTGACGTTATGGTTTTATCAGTAATTAAGTCATCGGTTTTGTTAATAGTGAATCTTTTAATATTTTTAATTAGTGTTTTTAATCAAATTACTTTAATCTAATAATAATGATATGAAATTATAACAAATCCTATCTATTCATTTATGAACACGTTTATGTTAATATAAGTATTAATATAGTAGGTATTACAAAGTGCAAAACTGCATAGCTGTAAATGGCAACTATATGAAAACTACGTTTTGTAGTAGATTAGCAATCTATTGGTAGGCATCGAAATAAGCTACTTCCTGGGATAACACTATACGATCCTTTTTTTAACATTAAGATGATCAAATCCATCAAGTGGGTTGTTCAGTCTACTTTTAAAAAGATCCTTTAATGTTAATCAAACCAAGCTAATTTTAAAGTGTTTTTTATTTTCAATTTTTTAAGGTTCAAAGCAAATGTATTCCTCAGAATATAAGTACAAATCACAATAGAAATCTAAGAACCTACAGGTCATCAGTATTTAATACATGGACGCGTTTTGCGGCAAGCTTTAAGTCGGCTCCAAAGCCTTCAAACGATAATTTACAGTCGATTAACAGGAACAGCCCGCAATCAAGGCTTGCACAATATACTGAATGCTAACGCGTCTAACAAATAGCTGGTTCACCGAGGTCATGGTTTTGATGTTGTCTATGTGCTACATTCAAGATTCCTGTAAAATACTATGAAAATTGTAAGTATAAAAGTATGTTTTAAAATTGCCAAAATTTTGGCCGTTGTTTATAGATAAAGGTTTTTATTTAAAGTGTGTTTTAGTTTTCGTTTGAAGAGAGACACGGGCTAGTGAAATTACTAGATATAGGATATCATACCATATCGTCTTGATTGTATAGGATTTGAAAAAATAATACTTAACTATTAGCAGTTAGTGGCAGCCTTCAGCATTGGATCTGTCGTAAGTGGATGTATCACTTATCAGAATCCATGTTAAAAAGACAAAAATAATATGAATACTACCAAGAAAAACAACAAAGTTTCTGGTTGCTTCCTCAAAATTGATGTAGCCCAATAGCGTTAAATAGCGTATTTGTTTGAAACATTACCATTACCAGTTAAAAATACTTCGAATATACCAATTTTACGAAGTTGCATATTTTGTACTGCTTGTAAAAATCTTAAAGATGCGTTATTGCAATTGTTCTTTTTTGGCGTATCAAGCATCCAATACGAAAATAAAACATATCCTCTAACAAAAGGGGTTTTACGTAATAGAAACGGCGTCTGTGAAGTTCTTTTAATTTTAAAACGGTATACCGGCATGTTATGTCACTGGGTTGACAAATCGTTTCGTTCGAAAGCGAAGCAGCTTGCGCAACTGTTTGTGATGGACTGCTGCCGTGTTATGATTTACGTTGGCGGCGCATATTCTGTTACCTTCCGTTTTCGCTGGATGTCCCGCCGTGAGTGAGTAAAATTCGCTGTTAGATACTGTGCAACATGAAATCAATTCCTGCAAGTCTAGTTGCTATATATAACAAACACTTGTAACACTACATGTTCAATTGTTCCAATCCCTTCAGGTCATTAGAAATTCTGCTTCTATAGGCATTCGTTCACGGTTTGACAAGCCATTAACATTATTGTCCCATATGCCCCTGGATCATTAAAATTAGATATTGTATAGCTGGAACTGAGCTGGTCGTAGCTATTCTTGTCCATTTAAAAATACCTTTTTTTAAACTTTCGTTCCTGCTCGTACTCATCTTTTTACTATAATTATTTTATTGTATAGTTTTGTTTTATATATGTTATAATAAGGGTAAGTTTCGCGTCAGTTAGTAAATAATATTTCTTGCTTCCTAGAAATTTTTGGAACTAATTGGGTTTAAGTCGGTACAATTGGTTTTGTTTTATAATATTTGGCAATTTTCTTTTAAAATATGCACAAATTAAAAGCAAACATAATGCAAGTAATGTTTTTACAGAACATCGAATCACATTATCATAATAAAAAACAAGCAGAATAAGAAATAACTTGATCAAATACCCTGCTCTACTACAAAAGAATGAAAGCTTGTAAAAATAACGAACCATACTAACACACGTGTACTCGTAAAATTAGAATAAAACCAACATGCGAGAAAAGGCGAAAGCCCGATTGAATTTGAATTAATTTATTCTCGTAATGTTTGCAATCGGCTTTGGCTATTAACTTTTACGGTTACATCCCGGTAAGAAGTTGGAACCCATGCCGTACTTTTAACTAATTAATTGACCGCACGTACGCCGATATTATCCAGACTCGACCGCAGCTGGTTGCCTATTACCTAACCATTATGGTCTACGATGAACAACCTGGCAATTATGTAATATTTAGATATTTAAAGGGTACCTTAGGCATATAAATTTTCAAAAGAACTTCGATTATTTATTATTTTGAAAGAAAAATTAAAAATAATGTTTTGACATAAATAACACACACTTAAAGGAAGTCAATTAAAAACAGAAAAAAGAATTTAAAAAAAGAATAGAAAACACAGTCACAAATGAAAATGTGAATACTGTCACAAAATAAAATATTTTGTAAAAAGATATGCTACTATAAAGGAAAAATAAATAATCTATTATATTCGCTGGGTGCGAAGTACTAGGTGGGGGTAACATAATCTATCGCAGCGCTCATGGTGGTCAAAAGTAGAAATAATGTAAGCTCTGTCATCAGATGTATCTGTCAATGGCAAAGTGATTCTACATAAAAACATTTTAATATCATTAATTAATCGCATTAGTCCGCTAACAAAAATGAGTCACAGTAGTTGTTGTGTTGTAAAGTGCAAGAATACTGGCGGAAATAGTAAATGCAAGTTTGATATTGTGAGTAACACTCACAAACCCGGTCTTCAAAACAATACTCATTTCGATATGAAAACTATATTTAATTTATTACTATATATACAGGAACAGCGATACAGGAACATTTAAATATGTATATTTACTGGTATATACTGAAACCATTAATGTAGCTTTTTCTTGTTGTTTTACTGTAAAACTACAACTATAAATGAAGTAAACAAACCCTAACACAATCAAAATTAAACACACTTTTCGGACTTACCTCATTTGATTTGAATGACCAAAATGATTTGAAAACTTTTTTCCGGGCTGCTTTATTATCTTAATTAATGAAACCACCTGAAAAAAAGGTAATTTTTCATCGTTGTAGGAGATCCAATGATTTTGATTTTGGAAAATAAAATAACATTATGTGTCAGAGTATGTTATAATAATTCTAAGAGACATAACTACAGGTTGAGGATTTTAAGTTCGTTTTTAAAACTTTGCATCTGCCTTTTTAAATAACTTACTAAAACCGAAGAAGTTATTCGTAACATTAAATAGATGTACCTACTCATATCGATTCCTTTCTAAGAATTATTACACAGACTCACACTCAAAAAAACCATATATGCATATATGGTTTTTTTTCATATATTCACAACCACAATTTCCTAGATTATTTTCAACTACTAACCCACTCGCTTGTACATAATATATACGCACATAGATATTCGATCACTTCACTTTTAATTTAAAGCGTTCATGTTGTATTATTGTTATTAAAATACATATTATTACAGACTTATATGTCATAGTCACTACGCAAGTTAAAATTGAAGCTGTTCTTTTGACTTTTGAGTAAATTTTCCATTTTTTAATTCTTTTTTATAGTTTATAATATTTAAATACGTAGATAATTATGTGGTGAATGTTTTGCTGGCTGTCCTTAATTAATAAATAAGACTTCGGAATATCTAACAAGAACGTAATATACGCTGAAAGATATCTAGTTGTCTTAATTAAATCGTTATACTCCCTAGTAATATCGTGTGGTGACAGGCGTAGAGGCACCCCGCCTACGCCGCTTCCTTCCAGCCCTTAGACCGGTGGACGGGCATGTCACATGACGGTCTTGATGAGGGTTTCACACTCGGGAGGGCTCACTACCCACCCTTTTGTTACACATTACTGTCATCTTTCTGTCATAATATAGGGTGCGTACTGTTTGAAATGCGATGAGGTATGCGTAAAGACGAAGCATTATGTTGTGTCGCAGATTAATATATTGTAGGACTGTGTTTTTATAAGAAATAAATAAACATGGTTTCACAAGCAAACTATCGAGACGAGATAAACATTCTTTTTTTTAGGAAATAAATATATGGAAGTATCTACTGTAATTATTAGGTATATAGGGTGCGTATTGTAAGTGCGTGTTACATGAAATGCGATGAGTCTCAGCGATAAGGTATGCGCGATGACGACGCATTATGTTGTGTCGCAGATTAATATATTGTAGGACTAGGTTATTTCTTATTTTTTCTAAAAAACAATTTACCAACTTATGTACTTTTCTTTAAGGCAAAAATAAATCGATGAATACATGTGTCGTACTTAGGTGTCTTCGCAATTAATTTCATTTACTTTGTTATTAGCAGCTATTATTATTGGATTCATCTAGCGACCTAGCGTTATTAGTTAGTTAGTAAGTACCCAATAGGGAACAATAAAATCTAACGTAAGTCTATGTTACGTACTGTATATAAATAAGTATTTAAGACAAGTAACTTGTATTCAAGGTTTCAAGTGAACTCGACTTCTACAATATCGTACTGAACTCGTATTCCTTCTATCGCCTTTAACTAACGCCGGTCTATGGCTAGATCGGCTTTTGTTTTTCTTTTATTTCTCGATATCGAACCGGCGCTGACGCACGCACCTGCCCGTGTCAACGGCAGGGAATAATTTCGCGTGTAATGACTTACCGGTAGGCCAATTACACGGTCCACGATACGTCCACTTCGGCAGTCAATGTCGGTCGCTGCTACTGTTTGGTAAATAGCTGATATTTTTTTTATATGAATGTTACCTTTTGCAAACAAGAAAAAAAGTTAAAAGTTATTTCAGTATATTCAGAATTGTCATTTTGTATGTTATATTAAATCATAATTTATTGTTTTTATTATCACGTCAAATTTACGTTTGATGACGGATTGCTCATGTACAAATCCAGTAACTACCTCCAAGTAGTATTTATGTTGTTTAACCCACTTAAGTGCAACAGAGTGTGTACAGAATGACAACTACCAATTATTTTGTAAGTTGCAAAAATATGTGTCTATATTTTTGACCCTATTTATGGAGATAACCATATTTTTAGTAATGAGTTCAGAGTAAGGCATTTTACTTCTAGTGTCGAAGTTATATATACTCTTCTGGGAACAAGTTGATTTCTTTGCATTAAATTAGTTGCGTATGTGAAAGCTTGAAATTATTTACTAATACACAGTTTAAAATTACAGCTAAATAAATAGGATTTATAGGTGGAATAGGAGGCATTCAAATTTGAACTCAAAATATGTTGATTAAAAAAGCGAAAATAATGGGTTTCTTTCTGTATCTATATATATAAAGAGCTATAAAATTCTTATCGCTGCTGAGATAAGTTTACCTACCAAAGATATGGAGCTCCACTTAAGTTTTAAAATCTACAGGTTTAACTAAAAATACTCTACTATGAACAATTTTTAAGTATCCATTATTTAATTCGACTGATATTTGAATATATTATTGTTAACAATATGCAATATAAATATGTCATCAGAAAATAACAAGGACCGCAAATTTATTGATTTCTTTGAAAATTTATAAACTTTTGTAGGATTCGACACTGCAGATAAATTGTATTATTTTACGCCTAAATTTTCGTAAATTAATTAATTTGTAACGTCTGAATTTGTGGTAGGCTTGTGCCTCTCGGTAGGGACGTATAATGAGCTGATGATGATGATTATCCCAGAACTTACACAATATATGTTCATATATATTGGTTTGTACTAATAATTGATACACATAAAAATTCGAATAAATATTTTTATTATTCATAAATGTGTTTTATGTCAATATTTGTATTTATTCATAATATAATTTTAATTAAACAGCGACATTATAGGTACTATTTTGGTTCTGGCCACTATAAAATTTTCACGAGGGTTTTATTTAGCGCAATCCTGATTTTTAGCAGTAGTTAAAAGTCCACCTTAGATATTAAAGAATAAACTAACTATATGCACAATCTCACCCAAAAAATGTCCGCGTCGAAATTCTGCTCATCACGTCAGTTGGGCAGAATTTCCATTCATAATCACGTCGCTCGTCTTCGTGTTTGTGCATCTAGTTAGTTTATTGTTTATCTCAGAAATGCACATATTTTCACGTAGAGGCTTTTAATCTAAGACATTACAGTGTGGTAAGTGGTAACCCTACTTACTGGATATTCTCATGACTTTGAGGTCCGGAGTGGTAATGTCGCCATACAAGACAAGATTTGCGTGACTGACTAACATGCACTGTTGTCGCTTATTTGGATTCACTGACACAGAATATAAATTAATTCACGTATACTCGTACGAGTGTTACTTTTGATATAATATTTCTGTTTTGGTGTTAACGGCGTGTTTGATGTAGAGTTTGTTTATTTGTAAGAGGATCATATAATTTCAAATATTTTGATTAAGTACAGGTTAGTGTATTCAAGTCGTCTGACAATATTAGGTGTTTATCTGTAATGGTCATATAAAATTAATAAAGGAATTATGACAAAGGCCTAGTGTATTCTAAATATTCGTTACACGGAGTACTATTTCCCAATAACGGAAACTCGATGGCAATGAAATTGCTGGGAATACAAAACCACGTACTATTCGGTACTAACCAATGTATAATGTTTCCATAGTATGCTCTTTCCTATACTCGGAAGTGAAATAAGAGTGTTATACTTCATTTTGACAGGACGATATCTGGTCTGGAACTGCGTTGGATACACTGCCCCGACCCAGTACTTATCGAGGAAATAACTAAGTCGTTTTTTTTATTAGTTCTATTTGACATTCGGTGTGATTTTGTAAAAGACAACTCCGTGGATGACGTATCTACTCTCTTCTCTCTATTAGTATTATCTCAAGGATTAACTTTCTTACCAAAAGCAAAATAACTTCGGTGATCAATTTAGAACTTGTGACTTCAGTCGTAGTTTCAAGATTTACACCAAGAAAAAATAAAGGACAAATTAATGATACATTTATGGTAATTGTGTGTTAGTACTCAAACAAAATATACAAGATTTTACCATTTGTAAGTAACTTTACCATTTGTAAGTGTCAGTAATATCTATTTTGGATACACCAAGTTAAATGAACTGTTGTAAATAGTGTAATTACAATGAAAACCTAATTAACTTTGAAATACCTATAACGTGGAATGAGACGGCAAACTAATAGATAGTTATGTGCATAACATAAACAAAACATTACACATTAAAAATATTGCATTTATAACATTTTAAATAAATTGTAACATGTTCGACAAAACCTCTAGACGTACAATAGACCTCATCTCACAAACAAGTTCACACATTGCAATGATTCCAGATCGTCATATCCGTTGCTCTTGCGCCGACCGTCCCTTCATAATGAAGTATTGGAATACCGTCTTAGTGTTGAACGATATAAGGTTGATAAGCAATGTAGACATGAAGTAGACGGTGTGAAATAAGAGTAGGTAGGTAACTAGGTAAAAGGTGAGTGTACTAGCGAGTACTTGCACTTGACAGCTTTCTACGGCCTGTTAACTATTTTATAAGTCGTTTCGCTTATTCAGAACTTTTTCTTTGTTTATGATGGTTACGGTGTGACCTAGTAGTGACACTTCGAATATGTATAGAACACTAAAATTAGACCCATTCTTATCAGGTCATATTTTAGTGAACTTGCGTTTACTTACTTGTTTCTTTTCTTTATAACGACCTATTATTATTCTATTGATTACTTAATAGCAATATAAAATACCTGTCCTGTATCAAATTTAAATTGGATCATAAATAGAGAAATTGAAATTGTGCTTTCAGTATAGTACTACAACATTATCAACTTGAACAATTACTTACATGTCCAAAAATTTAACGCGCGTAAAACATTTACCAAATAAGTGATTAAAAACGTGTGTTTGACCTCTTAAACGGCAACTGTACAATAAGACAGATACCATAGATTTTTTATTGTGTCTGGATTCCTGGCATTCAATGGGTTAATGAACTAGTCAACATTTTGTAATGTAAATGCTGGAATCTGCTGACAAAGTTGGCAACGAAAGCCAGTCCTCACGTAGGTGCCTTCATTACAAAATCCATTTCCGAATAAATCTGTTTGTGCAGCAGGCATTGTTTGTCATGGGCAATGTTTACCGTTGGAAATGTGTAATAGTTCGGTCCAATCAAACCATATTGAAGCGCCCTGCAAGTCGAGGACGTGTCATTTAACTTCGCACTGAATATTCCCTCACGGTGGCCATGTCGCAAATTAATAATTAGTTTAGTTCCCAACTAACAATTTGCTCTGAAACACTTACGTACATGAACTGATTAAAGTTCCTTTAGAGTTTCATCTGATTAATGACACAACTAAAATCTGTGTTTTTTTCTGGGTGACAAGCGATGCGTGAACATTTTAAACACACATAATCTAGATATTAAATATTATTTTATATTTTTAAAACATCTCTTGCCACTACTATTTATTATATTATACAATGTAAGATTTTTGTTTTTCAAACTCCTGCTTTCTTTACCTATCATTCTGAATTAGTGCGACCATAATTAGGTATAACCATTATGGTGGCACATTCGCCGTTATCGAAGAAACTATTGCAAGTGAAAAAACAAATTCTACAGGAGAGATAAAAATCGCTTTTTATAATTAAGTCTAATCTATTTATAAATAAATTTTACTGACATTTACAAAAAAATATATTGGTACGTGGCGGGATATGAACCTACACCCTCCAGATCGGAAGGCAACAGTTCACACCATAATTGAGCCACCGATACTTAAATTTGGGTATAATTAAATATTATCGAAAAAGATATAATTTAAAAAAAGTTCCATTAAATACTATTTATTTATGTCCTAAAGGAGCATGGTAAAGTTAGCAATTTAGCATACTTGTCTCGTTAAATTGCATTTTGACCCGGCTGTATAACATTATCTTACAACGATTTTCGCTGATTTGTAGTGTCTGAACCAATAATGAAATATAATTTAATATTCGGTTTAGTAGTCGATTCCATTTTAGAAAAGGGGAAAAATAATTCTTATCAGAATAGGTTATTGCAAATATCTGAAATTGTCACTTTTCAAAAATGTATATTAGGTATTAAATTACATATTGCGCAGTCGTGTACATAATAAATTATTATCATCCACCTAACTATAGGAGGTAGTATTTTTATATTATAAATGGAAAACTAATGGTAATTCGGTACTATGTTCGAGTCCCGTTCGGGGACGCCCTTAGGCTCGTTGTGTAAATTTTAAGGCTGAGAGCCATCTGCGCTCGCCACTTGCCCGGAGAAGCTGTAAAGGCCATCTGCGGCCAAAGCAGTAGGCAGTTCGAAAAAAAAAAAAAAAAGTACTATGGTCCAATCAATAATTTTTTATATGTAAATGACTTCTTTTCTAAAGTATGTGCAACGTGTTCCGTGGAGTTTATGGTTCGAAGATACAAATAGGCAGACCACAAGGTGGTGTACAGCTCATTAGATGGAGCGTGTGGTTCTAATGAGATGTGATGGTATCGCGGCGCACTTTCACTCGAAGACAGACCCGACACAGAATAATCTTTGTATAAGTACAGTTCTAAACAAAAGTGATTGAATCCGTTATGAAAAAAAGGATTGTCTGTAAAGGGCTGATAAGTATACCGCTTGCTAAAGATGTTGTTGAGCTTTTTACAGACATGTAAACCGCATTCGAATGTGTCTGAAAAGTGACAATTAAGGTGACAGCAAATATTTAACGTCAACCCAGGCTTCGTTTATCACTGTAGGCGATAGTCCTATGGTCTCTGTAATATCACAAGCTACAGTGCCCTTATTCTGGCCCAGGTTGTGGCCCTAACCTAACCTAACCAGTCGTATTTCCTATAGACTTGTTTTGTGGCGTATTACATTTACAACTAGATTGCAAATGAGGAATCAGTTTTGGTGGCCATAGTACCGAACGACATCGCGGTGCGCACTACTATTACGCTTGCGCAACACAATTATCCGCTGACATTTCGGCGTATGCGGTTTACGGCGAGAAAAAGATGTAAATTGTATCGGAGATAGTCGTGTAATGTCAGTCCACGAAGAGTGCCGCATAGATTATCTTGTCAATTTAAATACGCATGTTTACAGGCAGTCGGAATTATTTGTATAATAATTTTATTTCATGCTATAATCATATTGTATTTTTAAGACTGCGCCAGGCTGAACTCTTTCCCTGGTTGGTAAATGCGAGTAAATAATTTAATGCGATTTCAGTCGTTTCAGCAGGCATTTCTGTGTATGACTAAACTGTGCAACCAATTACCATTAAAAATGTTTCTCGACCGATATTTATTGAGGTCTATAAAAAGCGTATTTAACACTATTTCTTTTCACCAGTTAAGTCGAATTATTTGGCTAGCTTTTCCGATGAAAGAAAACAAATATGGCCTGACAAAACAACATCAACATTTTTTTATGAACTCTCTGCTTTTCTGTTGAAAGGTATATCTTCAAATCCTATCAATAAATTTAATGAATAAGTACCTATATAGATTTCAAGAATATGTGTTTTCCATTTTTAACCTTATTTTGCGATACAAATGAAGGATTTGACGTTCGTTCGGATCTGTAAGCTTTTCGCTTAGTTGCTTTGTTTTGGGCTTCAGTCCCTTCATTCTATTCATTGGTTGTTCAGTCTTTGACGGTGTTGCGAACGCGAATAGCGAACGCCGAACACAATAGTCGTATATCAGCGCGTGCTCTTCACAACATGCGGTTACCATATTTAGAGGGTTCCCATGGTGCGGGATGCATGAATGCTGATATGTGCCACAACACCTACATAGATTCACAGACCTTAGGTCTCATTTACAGTTCATTCCAGCAGTATAAAGATTAACATTTGGTTCCTATTTTTTGCATTTTTACACACAGAACCCATAAAAAAGCTACGCAATAAGTAAATAGGTATAAAAAACCATTGAAACTTTAACTGTGAAAAGTGCCGGTATTTAGCATAGATAAGTGAAAAAAGGTTCGGATTCACGTTTAAGTTCGCGCTGAGGGAGGCCAGACAGTATTTTTTTTGGATTGACACTTCTCTGTTGGACGTGGTTGAACTTCATAGCTCCATTTGACAAGTGACAAAGGCGAACTATTTGGGCCATGACATATTATGAGGTAGACAGACTGTATATTGAAAGGCGGTGTCTAATTTTGTTAGTGTGCAGTTACAGATTTGTATTAGTGTGCGTCACTAGGATGTGACCTTGGTATCGAACATATTGCTAGAATTAAGCCGGGCGTCGTCGTCGCACCTGCAGAATTAGATGATTATAAATTGTGTTAAAAATAACATGGAGTCAGATACAGCAACGCTGTTAATTTTATCTACAACAAAAATTAAAAATAAAGCGTTACCATAATAAATTTTATACGCAAATATTTTGAAGTTTGGTCTTCCTGGGGTAAAATTAGATGATGTTGGAACAAATAAAACAAAATATTATTGGTAGGTATTAAATAGACTATATTATATTTTTACGGTAAATAACATTTTAAATAACACTCACAAACTCAAACTTAAAATTTTTTATTTAAAAAATATACTGAAAGCCTCATTATCATTTTTAAAGACCCATACATACCTACATTGATAACCCACAATAGTGGTATCATGAAAAAAAGTTTCAGTTTAAAATATGCGACCTAAAAACATTTTTTTTTTCATGTTTTTTGTTAAAATTATAATGTGGATTACAGAACACAAATATGTTTTGCAAAATTAACAATATTTTTATAGTTTTTAAATTTTCTGAGAAAAGTTGATGTGATATTCGGAAAACATACAGACATGACGAATCTATAAGGGTTCTGTTTTTTGTGTTTGACTACGGAACCCTAAAAAGAAATTAAAAAGTATTTTGAATCTACCACACCGGTTCAAAGATTTGATTATATTAAGAAGACTCTGGCAAGAAACTCAGTAAGTAGTTATTCAATGGCCATTATCAATTTGCAATTGTTTTTGTCCTTAATCAGATATCTACAGTGAGTCATTTCCTCAAAAACATGATTTCCAACTATGTGAAATTAATAAAATATCTTTTATAATATTAACAAGTTTGACTTTTTCTCTAATATTTGAACTACGCGAATCGCCATTCTCTTTGTGATTGTGTAAGTTTCTACATAAAGTCTGTTTCACGAAAGAAGTCCCACGACGATTTGTGGAACAAAATCTGACAGATCGGATAGATCTGTCACTCAGTAGTTTGTTGTAAAGGAACTTTATTTGTATGCCTTTAAACAACATACTTCATTATCGGTACGCTTTTTATTGTCATGCTATTCCAATTTAAACTTTAAAATATATAGTATAGAAACAGATTTATTTCTATCTAAAGAAAACAAAAAACTTACTTTCTCTAACCAGTTATACAGAAAAGACTCGCATAAAAGGGTCTAAATAGTAAAAATAACTAACAGGTTGATAATATCCAGGATATCCTTCAAAAATGGTTGGTACTGCATCGGATTTCAGTTTTTTTATTGATAAGCCTACGATGAAACAGGATTGCTCAAAATGTTTTGAGCAAAGCCTGGAGTTCTTCGTAGGCTCCCAGTTTTCACGCCTTACACTTTTAACCCATTCTTCTCTGATTTGTGGACATTTCGGGAACCTAAAAATTCAATAATTGTATAAAAGAAACTGTTAAAGAAATACTATCGATGGAATTAAATTCTATGTTGAGTACATCACTATGTAACATCCTTAAATTTTCATGCATAATATTAATTGTTTTAGACGTAATTTCTACAATTAATACAAGCTAATGTATGTCTAACATTATTTAAAGTCTACTACTACATGTTTTTTATCCATAAGTCTCATTACAACTACGTAATATGAATGAAAATGTCGTCAAATATTTACTTATGAAATGATAATTCCGGGTCTTTTACTCCTCCTTTGGTGGTTCTTGAAGAACAATTTACCGCAGAACACGACATTTTTCTACGTTTACTTATTTCTTTTCAAAATATTTATTAAAATTATGACACTTTGTGAAAAATTTGCACGACAGCTCGTAATGTTTTGGCCTCTTTGGAGGCCACAAATGACACGACGTCAGAGTTGTCAAACGTCTATCAACCGTCTCTTCTACTCGTAACTAGGATTCGTGTGATAGACAAAGATACATGACGTGTATTGCATTACAATGATATAAGAGCGGCAACGTCTTATGACTACATCTAGTATGCTTAATCTAAGATTTGGGCTGAGAGCCGTCTCTTCAAACCAAATAGTTTGAGAAAGTTCGGTTTTAATATGGCCTAATTATGTTTTGTAATCATTATAATATTGTATCTAACTAATATATTATTTTAATCATAAATAAACTTGAAAAGAGTACATATAGCATTAAATTAGGTAATAGTAATGCCTTGATATGAATGATGCCTGGAGCACGAAACAATTACAAAATAAGACCTGCAGATTACCATAATAGCTGATGCTGTGAAACAACTAATAAGATATTGCCGAGATCATTAAATGCCACAGAAACCAAGAAGAGTTATAGTAGCCTTCGGCATATTCCTTTTCTAGTTAAAATTCCAGGCATTTTAATTGTTTAAAAAGAGCTATCAATGTAAATTAATGACATCATATATTTGTGACTTGTAACTTTGTGACGATAATGCAATAACTATAATAGTCGTTATACTTTTTAAAATTAATTTAATAAACGAATTGTAATATTACTATTATTTAAAACAATAATATTTTTTGACGACCCATTTGGTGTTGCGGTTGAGAGGTCGGCTGCAACACCTAGGGTTCTAGGTAGGCTCGGTTCCGGTTCGATCCCCGGGCATTACAAACATTTGTGTGCATGAACATGTCTGTTTGTAATGGTCTAGGTGTTTTCTATGTATAATATGTATGTATTTACAAAAAAAATGTATATAAGTATATTTATCCGTTGTTTAGTACCCATAATACAGGCTTCACGCTTAACTTGGGGCTAGATGGCGCTGTGTGAATGTCGGTGGATATTTATTATTATAATATTACATATTACGAAACTATTTTACTCCAATAATATTATATTATTAAATCCATATAATATATTTTTCTTTGAAGGTTACCTTTGAAAGGAGTGGTATAAATCAGGTAACGGTAGAATTAATTTCAGTCTAACGTACAACTTGATGCAATTCCACAAGTAAATTGGTATTGTTCCTAGAATTTATGTTTTATACTACGAACTCCTTACTCATTTACTCTCAACATGGTTAACAGTAACGTATGTTTAAAAGTAACAGGTTAACAGTAACGTATGTTTAAAAGTACAGTCGTTGCCATCTTTATTCATAGGGTAAAGCACGAGTCAGCAGAAACTAAGTTAATAATAATAATAATTGGTTTGCATATTGTCGCCTTACCTCTATTATTGTTAATATTGTTAATTAACTTTTTAATTACCTTTACTTGCTACACTTATCTTCATTGCCATCTAATATGTGCATGACAAGATTATTAATGTATTATGTAGGAGAATAAATTTGTATAAAATATGACTACATCAATTTTATTATTGGTATCTTTTGTTCATAAATACCGTGATACATAAAACACCTAAAGGGTTGGTTTAGTTTATATGATTCCGGTTATGTAGCTATCTTTTTTATTTTCTTATTAATATGCGTACATAAACGTTAACCCAATTGAAAGTCTATTGACGCAGTAGAAGAGACAAGCGTATTTTTTCTAGTATGTTCAATTACACACCATATTTCTTAGAAGGACGTTTAGTACCCTAAAGACAGATTTCAATACTCTGAATGCAACATCAAATAAATTGTCGTTATTTTATGTTATTTATATAAATATTTTTTTTGTATTTATTTTTCTGTTGGTACTGACGTGATAAAGCATTGGCTAGGAATAGAGAAGCGCCATAAAATCTGCTTTAACGTAGAATTCTGACCATGCATATTTGTGCAAATTGCTTTTATGATGGGAACAATCCTGAGTAGTGCCGGCTGGAATAGTTTCTCCCGAAGGTGTCGTCGACGTTAACGATGTTGAAATACTCTCGGAGGAAGTCCAGCCAAGTTGCTGTTATGCGCTGCTTAAACCCGATTGTAAAACGTGTTTGGAATTATTTTTATGACTTCTTTACAAAAAACTGTCATTTGAACAAGTTCATCTTAATCGGTAATTAATAAATAAGTAACCGACAAAGCTGATAGTATTTGAAGCGAGAAAAATTGGGAAATAAAAAAAAGACTACCAAGCCATCATCATTATCTTAAACGCTAGCTAATCGAAAAATATGTGCATGCCAAGGTTTTTATGATCTGTAATAAATTAAACAAAAATATCACTATATTCATATTCATAAAAATATTTATATCATCATTGTGACAATTTATTGTTCTAATTTATTATCATAGTTACAGTATATAATATTGCAATATTATTTTGATTGAAACTATTGATTAAACCTCAAAAATAGTTCTCGATGTAATGAAATACCATAGCAATACCAGACATCAACTATTCGTTGTGAAGACTTTAAGTCACCGGTCGATTCCACTAATTCGTCTGAACGTTTTACATCAGCCAATTAACGTCTTATAATAAGATTTTTAATTTTCTGATTTAAGCTATTTAACTTCACATTGCATTCTTATGTCTTATTACTTTTAATAACAATTTATTTTTCACGCTGTCAAATTAAGGTAATAAATATAAAAATAATTGAAATATGAAATTTCATGAATTGTATTTGTAAACATTGGTATAAAATAAAAAGTTATATCTCATAGTATTTTAGCCCGATATAGAGAGATACCCTCGTATCTTGTGGGAAATACAGAAAATATTAAGTGAATTGTTAAAAAGAAAATCTCACAAACTCACACACTACTCATTTACTCTTATTATGATCAATTTACTTAATTAAATTCAATTAAACTCTGTAATCCATTGGAAATTGGTTTCCCAACATGAAGACTTTGCTTTGTTTGGGAACCCCTTGAAATTAAGTAGGTGATTTTTATAATTTTAACACTTGTAAGCTTATTTCTATCTTAATTTTAAGTCCGTTACAATAAATAGCTTTTTTATTTGTGTTTATTTTAGGTATTTGCTAAGATAAATGATCTGATAGCACTGTTTTATATAGTGTTGATAGCTTCCGATTGTACTTCACTGATCAAGCGATCGCCATAGAAAACTTTGACCATTATCTACGTATTGTGACGGGGTTTATCGAGTGTTCGCGTCTTTGGACCGTTCTGTTAATTGCTAACAGTAACTCGGGTAGCCTGGGTCAAAGACCCGCCTTCGAGTCATGTATATTGTTTTGGCTCGTGACCAATCAATTGTGAGTTTAGAGTGTTTTTTTATGCGAGACTTGAGTATAACGTAAGTACCGTTTTTCTACACAACTGTTCAAAAATGGCATTAACGGAGAGCATGTACACGTTCAGTCTATGATTTTCTTTGTGTGTTAAAAAATGTTTGCAATCACGATTTTTGGATTATTAAGTCCATACGAAATACCCTAAATATTCGCCAAATCTGTTGCCATAATTATTATAGTAATGTTATCGATAACTTCATTTAATTATAGGTATTAAACTGGCATAATTTATCCGAAAACTGTAACTTATTGACTGATTAGATGTTAACAATGTTTAATTTAATTTTTTCCTAACTTTTGATGATACGCCGTCAAAATACTAAGCAGACTGTTTGTAATATTTTTCTGAAAGGTATGATAACTACTTATAAGATTCAAGTTATTAGTTAATACTCGTATCTATACTGGATATCAAGTGCATGTTATTATGACAGCCAATAACCATTTTGTGTGCTACAGTTTTAATTCTTCGGGTACTTTCAACGAGGTAACTTTACGTTCTTGTTCCAAGCATTTGGCTAAATCGACCCATGTATTCTATGGAAAATCAAATCTTACAGATCATAATGTTACCTTTGTGATTATTGCAGATTTCAATATTGAAACATTTTATTTTCAGGTGTATGAAATTTAGAATGCGTTAATAATAAAACAACAATTTATTGGACCTTTGCATCTATTTCCATGTTCTGATAATTCAAGTATTTAATATGTTAGTAACAATAAAATGCATTTCGCATAGGTACGCTACGAGGAATTAACATTATAGTCTCTTCATTACTACTAAGTTCGTTGAAGCATATATTTCTCACCTTCATAGTTATAAAATAAAGAATTTATACCTACTTAAATGTAAATTACCGAGATGACTCTTTGTAGCTTAAAAACCGTGTCGAAATGGTGAGATGGTTCTTGAGTATTGAATATTTTAAATGTTCATTCAAATATGTGTTCAATTTTGACATGGCAGAAAAAGATAAATAATTTGAACCTACATTACTCTTATAATTTTAATTCGTTTTCATATTATGCTTTTCTAAGCGAAATTTATTCCTCCATAATAAGGTTTTTCCTGAAACTTTATTCATAACATTATCAACGTGGCGTCTCATCCTATTTAGCCAGTGCATGCTCCGCTAAGGATCGGATAAACGACGTTACTTAAACTTTACTATGTGGGGAACGCAAACAAGCTTGGAAGTATGCAGGCTCTTGGAGATGGTATTTTACAAAGTTAGTTTTAAGTGACGTTTTGAAGAAAGAAGAACTAGAGAGTGTGAGAGTTCACTAGAAGCCTGATTTTCTTTAATAGAGGAAAATAATATATATAATGTCTCGTGTGGAATATATCAAGAAAAACTTCAAGTCTTAGCGTTAAGTTTGATTAATAGTACTGGTCAAGTCTTCATTAAATCAATTACGGAAGTAATGATGAATGATGGAAACACAATATGGTTTCTTACTTGTTTCTTTTTTCAAAATGAATTATGTTTTCTTTTGCCTGGATTGATTTATATTATGGAATCGCTATTGATTAATTTTCTCGAGTGGCGTCCGCGTAACAGAAAACAAAGTGATGGCCGACCCCTACCAGATGGATTCATGAAGGTCATCATGGTTAAGGTGGCGGGTAACAGATGGACGTCAAAAGCAAGGGTCCGCGTGGAAATAGCAAATAATAGCAATAGCAAACTCGCTATCTTATTATTTTAAATATTTAGCCAATAATATGGCCTGCTTTTTTTGAGCAGAATAAAAATACTTTAAGGACTTTGGAATTTGTTCCAAATCATTTAAATTAGATAATAAGACTATAGAGGCAAACTCTTCCATATTAATGACTATGAATTTGACAACAGAGAAGCCAATTAGCAATTATTTAAATGTATTACATCAGAACATACAAGGATTCTCTGGCAAAGACCTAGAAGTAGGGTTATTCTTAGAACATAAAAATGATCATGTATTATGTCTTGCTGAACACTGGATAAGGCAACATAATTGTTATATTAATATAGATAATTATAGAGTTGGTAGTATGTTTATGAGAGTGTCTGCTATTAGAGGTGGATCACTTATACTATTACAAGATAATTTAAAATTAAAAGAACGCAAAGATATTGTTGAACACTCTATTGAGCGAACTATTGAACTTTCCTGTATAGAGCTTGAGCAGTTTATTATAGTTTGTGTATATAGACCTAGATTATAACTTATTTGAGACCACTATGGAGGAAGTTCTAAAAAAGGTTTGTAAATCAACCAAGAAGGTAATTGTATGTGGAGATATCAACATAAACATTTTAGAATCATCGCATAACTCTGTCCAGTTTATTAATTTGTTTAAGTCTTTTAATTTAATCAATCAATTCGCTGAGCCTACTACAGCTACCTGCTTAGATAACAATTTTTGTGAAAATATTATACTTAAAAAATCAATAATTAATTGCTTACAATCAGACCATAGTGGACAGTGGGCACAATTTGAGCACTGTCATGTCTCTAAAAGTTTAGATATTGTTTATAGGCCAGTAAATAAGAACCGAATTAATAGATACAAGGCTCTTGTTGACCAAAAAAATTTCTCAATTGCATTATAATGTATCAAATATAGACAGTTTATATGAAAACTTATTTAATGTTATCAAAAGTACCTATGATTGTATATTCTTAACAAAATCAATTAAAGTAAATAATTTTAAATCCGAATTCTGTGATTGGGCGACACCAGGCATATATAAAAGTAGAAATATACTTTTTAATTTATATAACTTGAAAGCTACATCTTGGGATCCAATATTTATTGCCTTTGTTAGAAATTATTCAAAAATTTTTAAAAAAGTTTGTCACACAGCCAAGTCGATCTATTTGCGTAACAAAATAATAGGTTCTGGTTATAAAATTGAAGCCACTTGGAATATTATTAACAAAGAAACATGTAAGAATAAGAGTCGCGATAATAATTTCTCCATTAAAATTAACGATAATATTGTTAGCGCGGATCTCGAAGTAGCTAGTGTATTTGAAAATTATTTTACCAACATTCCAATTGAAACAACCAGCACTTTAAATTCAAGCTCTTCCATTGCTGGCTCTCTTTTGACATCTAGTGTTTATGAATGCAAAAAAAATTTTGCTTTAAGCACATAACTCCAGACACAATAACCAAAACTTTCAAGGAATTAAATATTAAAAAAACAGAAGATCTATGGGGTATTTCTACTCATATCATAAAAGTAATTATTGATAGTATTGCACCCCATCTAGCATTGATTTTTAATACTTGGGTAGATAAAGGTCTCTTTCCAAATTTAATGAAATACAGTAAATTAATACCATTATTTAAATCTAATTTCATGTGTTCCTAGAATGTTTTCAGGCTTCAGTTCATTCAGCAGTATTCGTATGTTCGTCTTCGAGTATTCTGTATCAGCGATAGCAGTCGAGGAAGCGGTAATAATTTCAATACCTTTTACATTTTCCTATATGCATTTCCCTAGTCGCGCAACTAGCGACTAGTGAAGCAAGTGTATGCGTCGATCTGACGGGGATGGCCTGCGTCGATGGACAGGGATGGGGATAGTAGAGACCCCTTTCCGGCGTTACCGTAGGGAAGTCATACTACTATCCCGGTCTAACCTATGGGTGCATCCCTGTCCTCCCTTACACGTGTCGTGTAACGGGTCGAGGTCACGTCTCGACAAGTCGAGACGTGTTGTGTACATGTTATGTGTCCAGTGTTTATCCGTTTTAGCCTTATACACGGGCTTCTATACATATCTGATTGTCTTGTCTACTTATTCCTATAGGGTAATAAGTTTAGGCCATCGTTTCGTATATTTTATTGTTATACAGATTGTATGCAGAGAATTAAATACAGAGAGTCGTTCTAAATGTGCATGCTTACTATCTAACTATGTCTATCTTACTCTATTTACTAATGTATGAATGAAAAAGAACTTTTATTTATTTTAACTAATATCTATGTACATAATCTATTCTAGTTACAGTTGTCACGTTGCCCTATTACATAACTATAACTACTGCGCTGGTGATGCGATGCTGTGGCCGTCCTGTACAGTACTACACTATTGACGAATATTTATGTGATAAAAATCCGTGGTCTTAAACTTAAGCTATTTCAGTGTTTCAGCTATATATTGTTACATTAAGTAATTGTTTTTAAAAAAGGCTACACTGTTGAGTTTTCTTGGGTGCTTCTTTCTCAACAGGCCAAACCACTGAAGCGCTTTTTTTCAAAGCATAAAAATTTCATATTTTTAGTTTAGTTTTTTTAATTGTTTTTTTATTATATTTTTTGACCATAATTTTTTGTTCATAAGTGCTTTTTGTAAGCCTAATTTGAATAAAGAATTTTGAATTTTGAATTTTTTTTTATACATTAGGGGAGGCTTTCGTTCAGCAGTGGACATTTTAGGCTGTAATGATGATGATTTTGCCTGGATTGTGTAACATGATTATATTGAAAGTCTCGAGGTTTGCTAAAAGCTCAATCAATTATATATAAGAGTTTCATCTAGAAGAATAGAAATCACAATTACGATCAAATATTGGTTTCTAAGGTGCATATATCGTTCTTTTATAAATTTATAAATATTCTGCATTTGAAACAATATATATTTTTCCGAATTCGACGTGGGAGGCTGTAATGAACTGGCATTTCAGGGTTGTCTCTTTTGGTGTAAAGTCCCATACTGTTGAAAACTATGGACTTCTCGAACCCTTGTCCTTTTATGAAGCTTGTGTGGCAAATGGTATTCAAAATAATAACACATTTTCTCGTAAATACGTACAATATTGCCATTGAATGAAATAAATAATTGGACAAAAGAGAGAAATCTAATATTGTTTAGATTAATAATAGCCACGAATTAGGTAAGTTGGTCTTGCTAGTAACCAGAATTTACTCTCTAGTGACTTGAATGTAATGTACCTTATCTAAACCATTGAGGTGTTAATATTTAAATAGTATTGAGTGAGGCTTATGCAGTCGAAATGATCAAGTCCAATGGCTAACAGTTACACACACGTACAGGAAGTTTGACTACTCATAAACTAAGTGTTTTAAGGTTATTATTTTGTGAAAACCCTACGCCATTATAGCGCCATTTAGGTGGCCATTTTTGTCGTATAAACACATATTTTATACGCGCCATTAATCATAGATTACATTCGTTACGGTTAACTTATCCGCGTACCACTATTGTCTATGGGAGGCGCTCCAATGCTTATAGTAGACAGGATGCTAGCCTTGGGAACGGGTGATTTATTTTATAGGAAGTTTATCCTGTTAAAATATATTAAGCGTTTGATCCAGAATATAGCAAGTTGCTGAAAAAATCTGTCAGTTTATTATAGTTTATTATATAAATATAAACATGATTAATTATTTAATAATGTTATGTCAAAAACGCATTATAACCACGCTATGGACCGACTTCAAGCCTTAGAGTACATTGGTCGATTTGAAAATAATCATTCAAAACTAATAATGCTGATATTGATAATTATATAATGTAACCAAGTAAATCAAAATGTTATTTAGGTATATAATACGTATGTGATTGTAGGTGGTACAATATAGTAGTACAATCATGGTAGACCAAAGGCATTTCAGGAATTAAAGCGGTCATATGTCTATATGATATGCCAGCTTGATATATTTGAGTAATAAATTAGAATTCTTCTCATTTTGTATATCTCATTGCATCAACCTATGGCAGGATGCAAGTCTCCTCATTCCTAAAAATTAAAAATACTATAGACTTGCAACAGAACTGTTTATTCACATATGTATTTACTGGTTATTGACTCATACATATTCATTTTATATTAATTAAGAGCTGGAGTAATTTATACATATTATTTTTTGGTTCTATTAATAAATAAAGCCAAGTATTTTACAGCACCCATAGTAAACTTCCTGCATTAGCATATGGTAAATTGGCAGATAATGCATCTACCCTCTAGTCTCGAGCTCTAATGTTAAAAATTAAGATTAAGATGCATTTACTATCGATAAATAATTTAATGTTTCTCACACAAATGCGGGAATCTGTAACAGTTAAGTTATAGATGCTTTTATCTTGTAATAAATAAATAATGTGAACCGTTACAAAGGCGGGACCGACATGCCCTTTTACGTACCCACTTTAACTTGAGTGGCCATTTCATACATTTGGCATTCTACTGCTGAACTCTCTATACTAACATGACCTTTGCCAATTGGAAGATAGCAATAGGCGAGAAATGCGCCGTAGTTATTTCTATGTAACTATGTTGAAGTTATAAATTACAAAACGTATTTGTCTTGACAATGAAACAAGTATGCTAGCGCACACTTACGATTACATAGAGTAAAATTGTTTTAATGTTCCAACTCTGAAGGAGCCACAAGTGCGATCGTGATTTACAAAAACGAGGAAGATAATTCAGGGGTAGGGAAGGGGGTTTCGACCTCTGGTTTTTCGCTTATTCGGCTAAACAATATAAAGCGTCCGATAATTTTATCAATATATTACCGTAACTATTACTATTACCCGCGGTATAAGATATTCTGCGGTATTAAGATATTTCAATATTATAACACAGATATTTCCTTAACATGTCATAGATTAATCTTAACAAAGACTAATGCTGAAATGTTAAATACGGCAGAAATATGGTTGAGGCTAGCCTAACAGTGAAACATATAAGGAAAGTTTAACATAATATTCGTATCGTAGATCCAAAGTGTGCGCTGCACGGTGAACTATGAGGTATCTGGGAAGCCATATATTAACTAGCGTCGTAAACAATGCCTATGGCGCGTAGAGAAATCGACTCTCAAGGCGCCCACATAATTGAGTGCCCAAAAAGGAAGGGCCCACCTCACTTATAATTGTGAGGCCGTATTCACTGGCGACAAAAGATACGATGATTCTGTACTTACACAATAAGTGCTCCAAAATCGCAAGCTGTCGTTATGATCAAATCAAAATCAAATCATTATTTTGTAATCATAAAAATGTAGTTAGTTTTTCTTGTTTCAATCTATGGAAACGACGGTTTTCCAAACATTAGTATTATTTGCCGAGTTGTTTTTTGTCAGTCGTCATCCCCAATAATTGAAAGTTTTTTTTTATTTATCTTCAAATATCGTTTTACAATAGCCATTTTCCAGGGACTCCTTTTAAGTATTAAACAAGTTTTGCTTTTTGTACCGCAGTACAGGAGCTGAAGGTGGAAACAGAACTTAAATTAGTAGGTCTTCTTTTGCTACTATCTTTTTTTAAGCTACATCTTAGTTACTATGTTGTCTATTCTTCATGTTAAAAATCAAGCAATGTACTGCATTTTTATATTTGTGTGTTGGCAACACTACTACTTCCTCTTCCTTCTTCGAATTATTTCTGTAAGTGTAACTGTTATATTGTATCCGTACATTAAATAATGTTAATTTATTAGATAACAGTTTTTTTTATATCAAAATAACAATACTTCAGGAACACAGATCACTAGATATTATAGGTGTCAGTTGGCACGTACTTACCACCAGGCAGTAAAGTCTGCTTGACTACGAATTTAATTAAAAATATGGTTTCTGCTATAAAAAATATGATTATGGTCATAATATATTGATTCTGTGTATCCATAATTATACATTAGTCATTTTAAAACATTAATTTTATAGATAAACAAATTCGCTTGTACTCAAGTGTTACCAAACCAGATCAATCATAAATATTCCGGAAACTAGTAAAAGAGTGTCTTAAATGGATATCCCTTTGTGTTTCAAATGCAAGAGTCAAGTAGGTGGCGTAAGCTGTAAACGCAAGTATAGAACCTTCTTACAGGCGGCACCTATAGCTTCCGCTGAGTCAGCCCGTCGTGTGGGCTTACTGCCGTGTCACTGTGGATATAAAAATATTTCACATATCTTTGAGATTCGCGTCTGCAAATTTTTAAATTCTGCTGAGTAACGCAAAGGCGATATGAGAGTCTGTACACACTTCTGATGGCTCCACCGCTTACATGAGAGCTGAGCACTCAATCAATTTCGTTTATCAACAAAATCTTACGAATCATGCGATATTGATTGTTTCTGACTCTCAGATTTTCACTAATACCTACAACGAATTTGGTTGAAGTTTATAAACTTGTATTGATATAACAGGAATTGTAGTAATAAAGCAATTATTTACATGCTACTTGGAAGCAAATATATCTCAGTCCACAATATTCTTAACAGTACCAACGCACTTTGTTGAATCTTAAGATACATTAGTAAAATTTGACTGCATAGCACAGGCCCACACAGCATGGCCATGGGAATTGAGCATTCATCTTTTCATCCTAAGTAAGTATCCGGGACCAACAGTTTAAAGTGCCCTCGGTAGCATGGATGGAATTGAGGTAATATATTTTCTTATTTACATCTGTTTGATGAACAACCATTACGATGGTTACTAAACTTACATTCATCATCATAACGTGCATCTGTTATACCTTGTATAGCAAATAAAAAAATTGACATTACTTAAATTTTTTGGATCTGTTTTAATTCAAAAATACTTTTGTGACTAAGATACCTTTTTCGTACTGGACGGTAGTATTGTGTTATAACGCATAAAAAGTTTGAAGCTTATTAAAAATACAGCAAAACTTACAAAAGTTCTTTTTATGAATGAAGAAGAATTACTTTTTAATGTGATTGTTATAATACAATCTCGACTAGACACTGACAAATTGACAGTCGTTCGGAAGCCACCAACTGGTATGTACAAAGGCGTGGGGTGCTGAACCTTAGCGCATTGTAACATCTCGAACGCTGAGTCACGCGTAGGCTCGTCAGGAATTGTTCAGCAGTCGCGTGTGAGCGATCGGAGATTAATTCGCAGACGGCTTTGCATACGCTAAACAGCAGAGCTAATTGTAAGTCGCCCATATGTGACATCGGATTGTGTTCAGCCTAATACATACGTTATGCTATCGGTACTCTCTTTGGGAAGCCAAAAATGTTTTGTGAATTTATATAAATTCATTTTAAGTTTGTTGCTGTATAGTTCAAGGCTCTTGGAATAACTGACTGACTTTCCACGATACAGCAACCTATTTTTTGCCATTAATACTGTTTGGGAATTATATTCAAAATATTAGGTACAATATGCATATTATACTTATCATCAAATGTAAACATTTAACCAAATTAAAAATGTTTTAATGAGAATTAATAAATGTTTTGCTGGATATGCTTATGTAATTAAAAGTGGAAGTAATGGTGATAAAACTATGTAACGATCGAGAATAGCTTTAACTTATATGAAATATTAGTATTCAGTGGTCTGTGTGGTCTGTGGCTTAGGAACTTGTAAAATTATTAACTTCTCATAAAGTCAATATTAACATGGAGACTTTATCATTAATCTTTTGAAGGCCATTTCACTTAAAGGCGTCAGAAACAATAGATTTTCTAGTTGATTTGTATTCCTGGCGTTCAAAGGGTTAGAGTCTTCACGTTATAAGGCTAACCTTTGTATTTTTTTTTATCATTTATAGGCAGACATTTGACCGCCATCTCACCTGATGCTAAGTGATGATGCGGCCTAGGATGGATCATGCCTGCCTAGAAACAGCCTATTCACTCTTGCCTTGAAGACGGCCAGGTTGTAATGATCGGGGAACACATTAAGGAGGCAAAGAGTTCCATTCCTTTGCGGTGCGCATTATGAACGAGGCACCATAGCGCGCTGTGCGGATAAATGGAATGTCAACCACGTAAGGATGGAACGCTCGTCCGCGTCTTGTATCCTGATGGTGAAAAGGGGCTGGTGGAATTAGCTCGTGTAATTCCATCGCACACTCCCCGAAATGTAACCTGTAAAAAACTGACAGTCCAGCAACTCTACGACGATGCTCGAGGCTTTGCAGCGTAGCGTCAGTCAGAGTAGAGTCGCCAATGAGCCGCTCAACTCGCTCAAAGCGAGCTCAATCGAGTCCAAAGCAGCAAGTTGGTATTTGGCTGATCCATCCCATAGGTGGCAGCAGTATTCCATACAAGACCGGACTTGGGCTTGATATAATGATAGAAGCTGACCTGGGTTGAAATACCGCCTGACCTTGGAAAGGGTTCCAAGTTTTTTTGCTGCAGTTTTTGCTTTGACATCGATACTGGCCGAAGTTGAGATTGGCAGTGAGATGAACTCCAAGAAGCTCAAGGCTATCAGTCACTGCGACAGGTACAGACTTCGGAAAGTCAGAGCATGATCAAATTTGCTCCGTTTGGTGGAGAACAGACACGCCTGTGTTTTGGTAGCGTTGAACGTCACCAGATTAGCATCACCCCAAGAGGAGACTGCTTGAAGGGATGCGTCCACGCGGCTTACCATCGCCTCGCGACAAACCTGGATTGCTTCCTTACCATCGCCTCGCGACAAACCTGGATTTCTTCCTTACTGGCCCTTGCATCGATAATATCTGTCCTTAACTGTGCTATCATCTGCGTACCCAATGATACCGGGCATAAGCAGATCATTAATGTGCAGCAAAAATAGAGTTGCGGACAGTACCGATCCCTGAGGAACACCAGCGTCGATAGCCTGGAGGTTAGTACAGTAGCCATCAATGACTACTCGTATTGACCGGTTACTCAGGAAATCTGATATCCAAGTGCAAAGGCCATCAGGAATACCAAATGAAGGAAGCTTGCTTATAAGTCTAGCGTGCCAAACCCTGTCAAATGCCTTAGAGATATCGAGTGACACGGCAAGAGCTTCACTGTGTCTCTCAATGGCCTCACTCCATAAGTGTGTGGCATACACAAGAAGGTTCCCAGTTGACCGACCTCGGCGAAATCAGTATTGACGGTCACTGAGGAGATCGTTACCTTCCAGGTAGGCCAGGAGTTTATTGTTAAGTGCACGCTCCACAGTCTTACAGAGTATGGAGGTGACTGAAATGGGTCGATAATTGACAGGGTCGGCTCGACTACCTTTTTTAAGCACAGGCTGACTGCTCCACGACTTAGGCACAATTCCAGTCTCAAGTGAAAGGCGGTACAGGCGGGTCAGCGGCGCGCAGGTACGCAGGACTATTGTCGGTATACCATCAGGTCCACTAGCCTTATTCACGTCCAAAGACCGCAGGATTTTTAGGATCTCTTTTTGGTGAATACGCACTTCTGCCATAGAACAGTCAGCACGAGGCGAGATAGGTGGAGTTTTCTCTGCAGTAAATAGACGCAAATTCTCCGCAAAAAGCGATGCAAATAAATTTGCTTTCTCTTCAGCGGTGTGAGCGAGTGTACCATCCGGTTTCAGAAGAGGTGGGAGGGATGGCCGTGTGAAATTAGATTCGACCACTTTTGCCAAAGACCAAAACGCCTTACTCCCTGCGGGGTAGGAGACTAGTTTGGCACCAACCTGGCTAATGTGGTCAAATCGAGCCCTGCTTAACGTCTTTTTGCAAACTTTAGCGGCTAGGTTAAAGGCTTTCTTATTTTCTGATGTATCCAAAGATTTACGTGCTCGAGCTTCAGCCCATGCCGAGTATGCTGACTGTTTACATGCCTCAGCACGAAAACAATCAGCCCCGAACCACGGGCGAGCTTTGCCATTCATCGCCATGTCAGAGTATGGTATATAAAATTCCATACCCTGGCGTATAACCGCGGAAATGGCTTCAGCACATCTCGACGGGTCACATGAAGAAAAGCAGACCTCACGCCAAGGATAGGATGCAAATAAGTGACGCATCTCATCCCAATCTGCTGACTTGTATCGCCACAACCTTCGAGGACCACTAGGAGTTATTGTGCAGAAATTGCGAACTTGTTTTTATAAAAAAAAAACTTATTAACAGTAGTAGCTGCTTCTAGCGGTATTCATGTTGTTTAGACATTAGAACAGATTGACGGTAATAAACCTTTATTAAGGAATAAATTATACGATACTTGTAAATAGTAAACTGAAATTCGGTCACGTTCCAAATACGGTGCCATATGCTCTCGCGGCTATTACAGATTATGGGACAATACATTGTGTTGCGACAGGATCGGTATAACACATTCGGAGTGGACACAGTTGTTCATGATTATGCAACGAGTGCTTTTCGTATTGAACGTTTGGTTAATGTACTGTGCACTCAGTAAATTGGTTTTTACACTACTACCGGTTTTGGATGGGCTTTTCTCTTAGAATATTTTGAGATAAAAAAAGAGAACATCAATGAGGCATTTTTTTCAAATATTGATTGAAATGTTGTAGAAAATATAGGTAACATTACATGATTTATGCGCACGAAGCAAATCTATACACATTGTGACGTTTAAAATGATCTTATATTTCTGTGGAAATACGCAAATCATAAGAAAAGTAAAAAAAAATACTATATAAGTTAAGTATGTTACAATAAATTTTCTAAATGGAACTAGTGAATTATGAAATCGAAGTCTTATTGCCAATAATTATTGCCAATAATATAAGTAACTTATTTTTTATTTAGGATAACAAACCCTCGGCCAAACAGTTCAGTGTAATAAAATGCCAATTAATAAACAGTCAATCAAACATTTTACTGATTGGTATATCGCTCGCGAAATTCGTGATTCATTTCACTTGATTAAATCGCAATAGAACGCGCGCTGAAGTCAGCTGAGAAAGGGACGCGGACATGTCGATCGACTTGGCGGTTCATTCACAAATAATAATATGTTAATTTATTGTAAAAGTTTTTCAACACACATGAAATAAAATTTAAAGGTTTAAAGTTTGTAGAAGAATTATGACAACTTATTTGACGATACATTTCAAAAAGTTCCTAGCTTAAATCGGGGCTAGATTGCGCTGTGGCAATTTCCGTAGAATTTATTTATTACTAAGTAGTATGTGCCTATTGAGTGATAGAAAGTAAGGCATAAATTGAACTGAGTATCGTACAAAAAATAGAATGTCAGCTTGGATCTAGTAGTTCTCTGACCGAATTACGAAGTTGAGCATCAGCCATCATCCTCATCATCCGCCTATAATGTCCCACTACAGGGCGGAGTATAGCTATGGGGGTATGGGAAGATTGGGTAATCACCACGAAGGCCTAGGGTATTGTTGGGTGTTAATGACTATCATCCAAAATTTTTAGGCGGGACTGACCGAATCCTTTTTAGACAATCAACTGATTCCTGCAATGTCCTATGATCCAGACTAAGAAAAAACACTCAAAATTAACTTTCACTATATGGTCTCTCCGTGGGATTTGAACCCACGATCCCCGAATCACGCGGCGATCTTATATCATTTTATTTAAATCACGCTGTGTCCCGCGGTATTTTCCGTGCTATATAAAATAATAATAATCATATGCATGAAGAAAAGAAAATTGTTATTTCAATATTACAAACAGAAACGCATTTAATTTATATTTATAGATGATACAAGTAAGTAAGTAAATAAAATATAGAAACGTAGTTTAAGCGATTCCTATAATCTTTTCGTTGTATTTGCAATACAAATCATACGTTACATCAATCGTACGGTCGGCCTGAGGTCTCATAGTGGGTATAGGAAATGACATAAAATATACAGTTCAATCCAGCTCGTTGACGCATACACTGAAGCCCCTCGAGTGTCGCCTCGTATCAGGCTCACTGTAATCTCGTAACCCTTAGTAACATGGCTGGGAATTACTGTGTAACACAAGGAGTAGATTTGCAAGGGGGGAAAACGAGAGAAGTCATAGGATTTTGGTAATAATATACCTTCACAAATAACTTTTATAAAGGGAAATAGTAGCAAGGTCTCTGCAGAGTCGTCGCAGTATCAGCCTAAATTAGCAAAAACCTTTTGCAAGACGTTGATCTAACGGGACGTTCTGCGCAACTCTAACAGTGACGGGATCTTCACAAGAGAATTCTTCTGCACCAGCAACCATCAAACCTGCGGCTGAACCGGCGATTTATGTCGGTTAGGAAGTTATGCTGGTTTTCTCAAGATTTTGTTATGTGACTACGTTTTGTTCTTAACTAAATGAACGAAAACTTTATTTTATGTTGTTATATACTTATAAGACGATTTCCGGGCTCACCATTGAACTTGGTACCCATTTAGATCTCACTTCTTTTATTGTTGAAGTCAATAACCAAGGAATGTTTCGTATAAATATTTTTTACTCATTTGACGACCCATTTGGTGTAATGTTTTAGACATAGGCTACTACACTAGGGGTTTCGGGTTCGATCCCCGGGCAGTACAAACATTTGTGTGCTATGTATAGTATGTATGTATTTACAAAATAAGTATAAAAGTATGTTTATCTGCTGTTTAGTACATATACTATATATAGGCTTCACGCTTAACTTGGGGTTAGATGGCGTTGTGTGAATGTCAGTGGATATTTATTATTTATTACTCTTATTTCAGATTTATGTTTATGATAGGATTCGAGAATCTTATTATTAGGGACACCTTACCCTTCTGTGCTAGCATAAACAAAGTCATAGTTACCACATATTTCAATAGTCAAATGGTTAGTTTGCAAGCGATCATGTCGGGGCGACACTCATACCGTCACGTGACCACACGCCGAATCAATTCGCCTGCACGAGCCTATAAACTGCTGTAACGCGCCGTTTGCTCTGACAGACTGTTAAGAGGTAGACCTGTTGTAATATAAAGTAATACGAGCAATTTTAAACCTGTAATATGTCGTAATTTCATATGAAATTATGCGAGTGACAAACATTTTAGGAAGACTGACCCTATACTGTAATCTAACTACCTTTATGCTACACACGTTGTAAATTATATTTATGCGGTACTACTTAGAGGAGGTACTTACATGGACTAGAGAATTCACATATGTTTGCTTGGTGGCGTGATTGTTTATTATTTAGTAACTAGCTTTTGCCCGCGTTAAATTCGGGATGGCAAAATTATTCTGTTTTCGTTACCAGGAAAGTGGAGCCATCCACTTGGTAATGAAAACAGAATAATTTCAACACTGCAACACTGCTTCTTCTTTTTTTTATTTAAGGCTTTAAGGGCCGGTTTGAAAAAACTTCAATATACAAGATTTATTGTTCATGACAAATAGCCATCATACTTATTTTAAGGTAGAAAACCTTGTAAACTGTTTAAACTTATTAAGAAAATTATGTATACATATATATATACATAGGAACATACATATATATATATATATATATAGGGTTTGGGGTCAATTTTGTGGATATATATATATATATAACTATACATAGATTTACCATTATAAAGGGTTTTGGGTAAAATTTCTGAATAAATATATATATAATATATGGGAGGGGGAATCCTAAATAGGATTCCCCTTACCCTAACTTTAAAGGTTTTGGTGTCCATTTCCGAAAAAAAATACATACACACACACTCACACACAAACATATATATAACCTATTCAAGGTTACCTACTATCAACATACCAAGTTTCAATAAAATCTACCTTAAAAACTGCGGAAAACTGGATATGATACTTCCTGCCCTATTTGAAGGGTTTGGGGGTAAATTTAAAAAAAAAATTGCCAAATTGTCGTTTCTGACAAATAGTTCGCATACCAAATTTCAGCGTCGTACTACAAAAATTGCGGAATGTTCTCTACAAACTTCTAACCCCCATTTGAGGGGAGTGGGGGGTGAAAACGGGACAAAAAGTAGCCTAAAACCTATTCTAGGTTACCTACTATCAACATACCAAGTTTCAATAAAATGTACCTTAAAACTGCGAAAAATCGAATATGACACTTCCTTCCTTATTTGAAGGGTTTGGGGGTGGATTTTTGAAAAAAAATATATGTAATATTTTTCGTTTCTGACATATAGTCCGCATACCAAATTTCAGCGTCGTACTACCAAAATTGCGGGATGTTCCATACAAACTTCCCATCCCCATTTTAGGAGAGTGGGGGGTGAAAACGGGACAAAAAGTAGCCTAAAACCTATTCTAGGTTACCTACTATCAACATACCAAGTTTCAATAAAATCTGTTCAGCCGTTTAGGCGTGAAAGCGTAACAAACAGACAGACAGAGATACTTTCACATTTATAATATTAGTATGGATTGTATATTTATTTAATAACCATATTCTTTATTTATATTGTTGTATATTAGGTTGTGAGTGTCTCAATGTGTATGAAAGTAACTTTATCATGTCTAAATGGCTGAATTATTTTAATGAAACTTTACAATAATATTGCTAACATATCAGAAAAATGCTAAATTTCCACAGGAATAGAAACTTCGCGGGTGAAAACGCGTTGCGTTATTTTTTAAATATATTGTCGACATTTCAGTATCTGTGTTAGCTTTAAGTGAGAGTGACCCTATCACGAAATCCACATCAACCTTTGTCACGCACTTTTAAACGACCGTATTGTAGATTTTCCGAGTATGCGCTAGCTGCTGACTGCGGAACGTGGCTTTGTCCGTTGTAAATGTTTCCATGTTCGAATTCCTATGACTGTCAGAGCCATCATTTTTGAGGAATTGCCTGATGGAATGGACACCCGCTACTTTGAAGGATGTATACAAAAGAAACCCCTACCTTTAAAAAAAAAATTCAATGAAATTAAATTCAATACATTTTAATGAGTTTTTTATATGGCTTGTGTTGCCTAAAAATATTTTTTTTTAAAAGAGGAAGAGTTTAGAGGAATATAGCACAGATATCTGAAAATCTGTGGAACATAGGTCAAGATTAAACGGAAAATTTGTCGGTTTTGAAATAAGAGCCGTCTAGGTGTCATATTCACATAACATGAACTTTGAAACAAATTCTTAAGAGTTTTATCTGATTTGTCATGACCTAAGGTACCAGATCTTTATAGTCACCGAATGGCCGGTTTTTCTTATCGCGGCGATAATGAAATTGATGAATAATCTCACCAACTATGGTACTTAAGATCTGAACAGCTTTTTAAAAACGGCGACTGCAAAAACAAAGTCGGGGCCGACTGCTTAACATGGTCCATAAATTAATGAATTAATCATATTTCTTTCTATATATACAGTGATTCAGCCTGTACTCATTGTTATCAGAACACTGTATACCTGAAAACTTTTTCCATAATAGATTCACAAGCTGATTATGTATTTCATAGCGTGTCGCCCTGGCTTCGCACGGGTGGTTTAAATACACTAAAGAAAAAAATATAGGATTTAAGGTACATATTTGATTGGATAAGAATGAATGCTGTATTGGTTAAAACGAATTCGAAAATGAGCCGTTATAATTTTTCGTAAAAGTAAATGACAAAAATGATTATGGTGGGATATCCATTAGAGCTAGACATATACCATCGCGGAGTCTTCTGTAGACCTTTTCAATGTGTACAATACTTAGTACATTATTTTGATAAATCTCGTAGGGATCAGTGTAATTATTTACGACATCACATTAGAAACTTGAAAAATAATAGTATTTCTCCACTAGTTAATGATGATATAATACATAGAAACCTTCCTCTTCAATCACTTTATCTATTAAAATAATCGCATCAAGATCCGTTGCGGAGTTTTAAAGATTTAAGCATACATAGAGATATAGGGAAATACAAAGTAACTTTGTTTTATACTATTTTGTTAACATCTAGTAGTATTATGCTTTTATATGAGTTAATTTAAGACATTCCATTAGCTATTTTATCGTAGCATCCGAATCCGACCACATGGATTTTAAATCCAATTTATTAATTGCTTACCAGTATCATTAAAGTATTAAATTGTAAGATACGCGGTTTCCTTAACTCAATATTACGCCAGAATTAGTATCAAAGTAAGTAGCGTTTGGTCTAATGTAAGTGGCACTTAGCGATACCATAGAACTACATAACGCAACAGTTAATAGTCATATCAAAATGTAGTAAAATTAATGTTTAATGATCGCTACTCCGCTGCGACTAGCGTTTTCACTTAGTCGATTATGCCGACAATGATTTTATATTTTATCTAAATGACATGTATCAACTGTGTGTAACTTACTGTATTATTTTAAGTAGTGAGAAAAATTAAGATATCTGTTGGATTAATTTATGATGATAAATTAATTCATTAATTAATAAATTAGTTGATATCATCATTATTGTTTTTTTTTTGTTTTTGTTTTGTTTATGTTAAGTGTTTTCCTTATTTTCTTTTTTTATACTTGTACAATGTTTTGAATGTGTACCAAATAAAAATGTATTCCTTCTATCTTTCTATATAATCATTATGTCTTCTTCTTTGAAATGATTATTTTATTATACATAACTACATTGGTATTGTATCTCATGTTGTCAATGTCTCTATGTAATGTTAATTAACATAGGTACCTAATGTTTTGTGATATCAATAAAGCTATTTTTTGTTAGGACGCCATGTGCCGTAATTTCATATCCAATTTTTGGTTTCCACTCAGAATATGTACTCGTGCTCAGTTTCTTTAATGTTGATGGTGAATGAAAATTTTAAACAGCGAAGAAACTTTTCAAGGTATGTAAAAGGGTAGTTACTTGTATACATATTTGTATAACAACGGCCACATACAACCCCGTGGCATTCAAAAACGAGTGAATAGGCTTTTTCTGGGAAAGCTCGTTCCATCTTAGAGCACGTCTCCTCCACTAGGATAGTTTGAGCTCAAGAGTAAGCCCATCATAAATTAAAAAAAGCATACCGAATGTTCCACTTCATCTAGTAAAATAAATCTGTTTTCTGCTACGAACATATTTGCGTCTTGTAATTGATACGAGTAAATACACATTAACGATACCAAATATTTCGCCAGCTGTCTATTTTTATACTTTAAACTTTCAGCACTGTCATCATTCACGTTTGGCGACAATTTGCGGTTGGAAGATTGGTAACCTGAGCTATAATCCTTTTTTAATCACTATCATGGCAAAGGTTTTTAATATTGGCTGACAGTGAAAATTACTGGTTTTGTGAATTTGCCTTTTTACTCAATTTTAAAAAGACAAGTAGCTCATAATTATAAAGGCGCAGTATATTTTTTGGTCTGTATACTCTTAAATTACCTACTGTACTCACCGTAGTCGTGATATCAAATTCAATACAAGCGTTATCGTAAAATTGAGTCCGGAGTTATCATTCAATACTTCTAGGTGGGTTACTAACAATTAGTTAATTGAGTTTTTCGAATCAATAAACATCAGAGAGACTTATATAATATCATTGTTAGTGTGGCGATAAACGATTCGACCCAGTCCAGCGCTCTTCTATATGACTGATATAGAGTTAAAATGAGATTCACTTGTTTTGAATCAAGAAAGGCTTAAGGTGTTTCAATGGTCTAATTTGCTAAGTGTGCCACAAAGCATTGTCAAACCACCGTTTTAGAAACCACAGGACATAATTCGTAAACTAACATGAATTGTTGCAGTCGTCTTTTATTCAAACAAACAAATGACAGTTGCGGTCGCGTTTCGAGATTGGTAACAGATCAGAGATCGCATGTCACCGTGCATTCGTTTTGTCTCTGCCTACATCCTGAACGGTCGACGACCCGTTAAAAGTTACCACGCTTTGTGTAGGTGTCAATGCACGTGGACAATAGCAGATGAAGCCATCGGTACTTGTGTGGACTGTGGCAGTTACGGTTATTTGCAATACCGAATTATTCATTTAGCCCGCGCGTTAGTGAGAGTATTCACATTTGGATGAGAAGTGATTATGATAAATAGTTATTGGTCCGGCTGTACAAATATACTGAATCAAACAATTTTTAGTTGACAGCTTACAGCCTCTTTTGAGAAAGATCACAGTATCTATTTTAAGTTCTCCGTTCATCTCGAAGGAACTCCAAACTTCATCCTCACCTTACCACCTAGATGACTGTAGGTCTTCCACAGTTCGAGTGTCGTCATTTTCTGCCACGAACGACAAAACTGTGTAATGAACTTCCTTTGGAAACATTTCCGGAGCGATACGACCTGGCGTTCTTCAAAAAAGAGCGTACATACTTTTAAAGGGCCGGCAACGCATTTCTGGGACCTGAGGTCTTGCAAATGTTCATGGGAGGCAGTGTCACTTTCCATCAGGTGAACCATATGCCCGTTTGCCTCCTGTTCAATAAAGAAAACTTTGTAGTTGTAGTGTTAATGAAAGAAGAGGAACCGATCGTCCAGACTCGTCCTGATGGTAATACCGCCATCCGTAAACATTAAGTAGTCCTTCTGTTCACGGGTGATGGCGTGTGGCGGTGTAAAATTTTGTTAATAAATGAAATTTGGAAATGTCCTGAGAAATTTGATAATTTAAAATTAGTTTATATTTATATACATTTACTAGTAACTTTAGTTTTGATTCAATGTGTCAGAAAGTTTTAGCGATTAATAAGTAATAGATACTTAACTAGATAGAAATAGTTAATAACATAAAAACATCCAGAACTTAAATACAAAGAGACATAAATCAAACATACATAACGGTTCTAGATTGCTATCACTAAAATCATTTTCTCAATCGTCTATTGTTTCTTCGTCTTTCAATATTGAACTATCAATAATTCGCTAATTTAATATGTAGAGCACATTCGCTACGTGCTCCTGGCAATAATTACGTCTGTGCAAACGGGATGCACTACGTGTTGACAGAGCCTTAGTGCCGGTTTATATGGGAATACAGATTCATATTCATAGCAGTGACGAGTCATTGCTACAATTATTCGGGAATACAGATTCAGACTCATAGCAGTGACGGTAATTGCTGGACTGCATCTCAAGCCCTGAGAGGGTTGTAAAAATGTACACATATTCTTAATGAATATGAAATACATTATGGAATATTGTATTTTTATAGATGTTTTTTTTCTTAATGTCTTCTGGTTTTGGCAGCTGATAGCAAATTTGTTATACCCATTTGTAAGTAATATAGTTTTTTCAAAGTTCACTTTCCATGTAACAATACATGTGATTTTTTTTGCTAAATTATTTTGAACCCTTCATGGTTTGTATTTTTTTCAGGTGGGGTGATTGACCCTTGGTAGAAATCTACAACTCCTCTGGGACGGTTAGGGTAAGTCTATTTCAGTTAATATAGGGCATTTACATCACAATGACATATTAGATGTATGTTAAAATGTAAAATGGGTTACCTAATGATGGCCCTGTCATTATGAGAAGGGTTGGGCCTACTGGGAGGTTTTCTGCAAATTATATTTCTGAATAAATACCGTGGTTTAACATCTCTATTTCTTAAGTTAACAACTAATTTGCTTTCCTATGAGAATTTAGTTAGTAATAACTAGTGGATACTGGGCATTGTGGGTAACAGAAGCCACTTACCACCAAGTGGAATGTCTGCATAGTCTTAGGACATACATATTTTAAATTAATTTATTTGTGTACTGGTTGTACACAGATAAATAGATGTGGTGTGTAATTGTTTATGCGTGTTGAAATTTATTGGTTAAATACACTGATTTGGTTAAAAGCTAAATTATCTTTTAAATTGTTTTAAATACGAATTGAACTAAATACTATCCCGAGTGTCGTCGTGCTAAGGAAGGCACAATAATTACCTTTGGTCCCTGCCTCGGCCCGCCCAATCTGAATTCGATATAAGAAGTATTAGGATTCATTATTTATTGTGTGACATTAAGGTGCTAAGAATCCGAATACGTATCGTAACGTCTAAGAAGCTTTACAAGAAGCCGTCGAAAGCAAGTTTCCTGTAACTGAAATAAATATACCACACTCCTTAATACTACCGAATAATCCTTTCCCTAATAATCCTATACTACTAACACCGAGCTTAAGTCACTGCTGTAAGTTGGCGTTCATTCGATAATACATCATGGCGTCTAGGGACAGAGTTTAGTTTGAAACTGCAATAACAAGTTTGTGATTGTGTTGGCAACTGCCGCAAACAGTTGCATCGCTGCGTTTTAACTGGGACTTTCTGGTATATTAAAATGACATATATATCATCAGCTCATTAAACGTCCTCACCGAGGGGCACGAGCCTACCCGTATAGGGTGATTAGGCCTTAGTCGTCCACGCGGGCCCAGTGCGGATTGGACGACTTCACACACAACTTTAGAATCTCTTCGCAGGCGTGCATGAAGGTTTCCTCACGATGTTTTCCTTCACCGTAAGAGCGTCGGATAACGTACATATCTTTTTGAAAATTCGAAAACACATTGATACGTGTCGGGATTTGAACCTCAGCCCTCTCGGTAGGAAGGAGACAGTCCACACCATTGAGCCACCGACGCTCTCAATATATTTGTATATATATTTTAATTATTAACGTGAGAAAATATTAACAACTTCAAAATTGGTATACACGTTAGCAAAAAAAGATAGTTGAGCATTCTACACCTATTCATAGATATAGTTTGTATAGTCCTAGTCTGTGTTGATGACACTAAAAGAAAAAAAAACTTTCTTATATTTTTGGTTCACTTGCAAATTTAACTTAGGTGCCATTAAAACTTGTATCATGAGGTATAATAGTCAACAAATCATTATCCAATAATTATACTCAGCGTCAACAGGCAACAACTATTTAGTGAGTTTGTACTGTCTTAAATAGTCTTAAAACGTGAGCCGGGCAAGTGAGGGGATTTTGTTTCAGAGGACAATCTGCGTGGTTAACTTTTTGTACTTTGGCAAATGAACAGCCATGACCAATATGAGCATTGAAAAATATTGTATCGTGTGTAGTCGATCGCAAACATGTGGTTGTAACGCGATACCACGCGGTTTTGATGTAAGCGACACCGGACGAGTCACCTGCCAAACATAAGGCTTGGTGCACAATACGCTGGTATACAGCTCGTATTTAAAATGGCTGAGGTATCTTTAAGCTCATTAAACGTCCCCACCGAGGGGCACGAGCCTAACCGTATAGGGTGGTTAGGCCTTAGTCGTCCACGCGGGCCCAGTGCGGATCGGCCGACTTCACGCACAACACTTGAATCTCTTCGCAGGCGTACGCTGGTTTCTTGTCGTTGTTTTCCTTTACCGTTACAGCGTCGGATAACGTATTTCAAAATTCGAAAACTCATTGGTACGTGGCGGGATAGGAACCTCAGCCATCCCGGTAGGAGGGCCACAGTCCACACCATTGAGCTACTGACGCTCTTTACTACTTCGAAGCTTACTGTGACAAAATAAAAAAAAAGTTTTAATAAATTAAAAAATATTTTTAAACTTTTATGTCAACTTCAAAAAGTATCATTTATGGTGTTAAGAACAACAAGTGTTTACGCCATAAAATAAAAATCGTAATACGAGACAGAAGCTAGTATATTTTGCTTTGTATCCATGGTACAAACACTATATGGTCATAAAACAGGTGTGTATGAGCCTCCTAAATTTATGTTTGTCGAGTGTATTCATGCACGATTTTGAAGCCAATACATGCTATATGGAATATACGGATTCTAAATTGATTGTTGAAACCACAGACATCAGAATATACATTAGACTGGACAAGCCGCCAAGTTTATAGGCAGTCCCAGTGTCGCAATTTCTTTTCGGTTCTTACCTGTGAAAAGTTTTTATATTTCTTGGTAAATTTACTGATTCATTGCGATGATGGCATGTTACAATTGCACAGGATGGCATTTTGAAAAAAAACGGTAATTTCTTCTGATATTCGTGCGTCTTGACTCGTCTCACAGAGCGTAAACTGGTAGCCAGTGTATGCTCGTTGAGCTTACAGTTGTCGCACTTTAAACGCGGCTTGCCCTCATCTCCTGTATTGGGAAATCTGTGGTTGAAACTAAAGAGTATTTCACCAAATTTTATTTTAGTAGCGAGATTCCTTTATAATGGCTAAGTTTGTGATGACCGCCAGAAGTAAATAATGGTTGCTGTCAAAATGTCAACATGAAGCTCATCAAGAAGGCAAAATAAATTAGCTTCTGGTCTTATAATGCTCAAAGATGTATAGTTACATGAGCATTTTCTGATGAGTTTCATTGAAATATGCACGACACCTAAACTAAAAGAGTAACTTTGAATATTTTTGTACGTACATGACAAAACTCTGTAACCAATGTAAAAAATGAACATTTAGGGTTTTTTTGAAAACGAAGAACTTCTTCAAATCTTGCTTAATAACAAATTTGAAAGTTTTTTGAACAACGATGATTTGAATATATAAGTTTACAGGCAAAACGAAAATTGTTTATGTAAATGAGTGGTTTGTAAACCAGAATTGTATGTATTGTTTGTTTTTATGGTTTCGGTAACGTAAAGAAATAATAATTTAAATCATTTTATTTTCAAATCCAGATATTATTGTTAACATATTTATAAAAAAATGAGCTCCTGTAATTAAAGACCGCTATTGTAATTTTATAGGTATATTATTAACATTTGTCAGCATACATTGTCAGCATTTGTTCAAAACTTGTTTGAAAATTATTAGGGGTAGGAATTACCACTTATGCCCAAGTGAAATAAAATCTTTAAAGCTGGGCAGGATCCTGAGTTTCCTGAAAAGTGACCAACTTTTAGACAAACTCTCAATGGGGAATGAGTCACAAAATATCTTCTAGATCGAGGTGACTACAGGTTTTGAACAAGCCTGAATAGTCCCCAAAAACTAGAATGATAATAATAATTGATTGCTTCCTTAATTAAAGGAATCAGTACGTACCTTAGTATTTAACGAATCCGCTTTTAAACATGAACTTGTTCCTATGCAGCATATTTAAAAGCTTGACTAAAGTGCAACAGTTAAGTTGTCAGTCAAAGCAAAGAAAAACTTAAAGAATTTCTCTCAACATGTTGTCGGCTGTCTTTTGCGTTTTACACCGACGCGCTATGTCTGAACATGTCTTGTTCTTAATGATCTTTTTACAGACATCTCTTCTGTTTACGATGTTAATAGAATTGCGTAGGTTTCTGTTGAATAAGTTTTAAACGTTTTGTTCCTTCTGTGGTTCTTCTAACAGACGCTTTAATAGCGGTTACTGTAGTTGTGACTTGGATTTTTATAAATTAACCAAATGATTGCGTTTTAATGTATTGTTAAAGCAAGACAGCTGTTTGTGTATATAAAGATATTTTTTTCTTTAATTTGACAACTCTTCTGGTGTAATGGTTGCGACATTGACTACTACACCAAGGGTTCCTGGTTTGATCCCCGGGCCAAAAAAACACTTGTGTGCATGAACATGTCTGTTTGTAATGGTCTTGGTGTTTCTATGTATTATAAGTATTTATTTCCAATAAAAAGCATATAAGTAAATTTATCCGTTGTTTAGAACCCATATTACAAGCTAATGCTTAGTTTGGGGCTAGAAAAATTAATGAATAAATATCCACTGACATTCACACAGCGCCATCTAGCCCCCAAGTTAAGCGTGAAGCTAGATGGCGCTGTGTAAGAGTCAGTAGATAGTTTTTATTTATTTACAATTAACCGTACTCGTCTAGCCTTAATTTGCCAACCCTGAATCCTTGCAAGTTAAAGACCACTGCACATACAAGATCAGGGGAATAAAGTTGAGTTGATGACAGCGCGCACGCACCGCGCAGTACTCGCGTGCCCGCAATTTGGTTGTTGACAGATTTACTACACAGGCCTGGGTACGAGTATGCAACGAATCGAGTGCGGTTGGTTGTAGCATAAAGTTTACTAGATGTGAAATAATTTGTTCTTTTGACATAAATACAGCCATGACGTCATTCTCGTGCAATACCTTTGCCATTAAGGGATTTCGGGTATTACTGTGGTCGAATGGCATATGCGATATGGGCTATGGGAGTTATTGGGAGATTGCACCTAACTTACCAGGCTCGGGACCGCTTAATTTAAATCATAATATTCAGCGTTAGCCTAGCTGATAGCTGACCATTGCGATAACTTGGATAAGATCTTGCGCGGTCGTCAACAGAATATTCTACGCTATGGCGCCATATTGTTATATTTTTTAGTATGACATGTGTGTTTGATTTTATACCTCAATCTTAGTTCAACAATAAACTATTAGTTAGTTAGTTTATTGTAGATCGAAGACCTCCATGAATACTTTATACGATTGCTTTTTATTAAATAAACATTCATGAAACTTCTTCTTATTACGACTTTCCTAATATTTTTACATGCAGCTGAAGTGGATTTTACAGTTTGATGAATTTCCTAACGGTGTACCTTCGTGTTTATAACGCGATAAATTTAGTAATTAATTAGAGAAACAGTCGTTAAGGAGCAGAATTAAATTATATAAAATTATCAAAACATCTAGTTAGTTTATACCATAAACGATTGTATGCCCACTCGTTGAAACGACTCTTATTTTCACAAACTGTGAGAACATTGTCGAAATTGTTGACAGTTTTAAATAAAAGCGCGATTAATTTAGTACGATATTTGAATTTATCTTTAGATCAAGCTGTAGCTTTATTCACGTATTTGTATTCGACAGCCAATGCACATTTATGGATTTATGACTGAATGTTTGTTTACGCATTTCGAATGCTAAATGTTCTGACTGCATAATTTGAATGTACTCTTGAATCTAAATTGCGTATGCTAGTTTCTTAATTACAAGGAAAAGTTATGACCATTTGGTATCAAATTTATATACACAAGCTGTAGGGTTCCCAATAACGTGTTGTATGAAATCAATAATAATTGTGAACGGTGATGCATATGTAAATTGTGCATCTGTTTATTTATGTTGATTCTACTTTATGGTGGATGGATAGATGGTTAATGTATTTTATGATGGATTTTTTACATATGAAAATGATAAATATGTATTTTTACATTACATTTGAAACGTTACTAGAGTTACTAGAGAAGTGTCAATATATATTGACATATATAATTGGTAATATTGTAGTGATTTCGATGAAGTATAACTTTTTAACCATTACAGAGGGTTTCAAACTATTGAGTGGATGGGATAAATTTAGAAGTAGTCAACAACTTTATTAATGTTCAAGAAAGAAAAGCATAAGTGATAAGTCGATGTTACGTTTGGATTATTAGTAACATTTTATGAGCTAAGGACAGTTAATGCAGACCTTTCGGCCTTTACCTAAAATAAAACCTTCAAATGTTCTTTGTTGCTCTTTCGAATCGAAATACGCCAGAGGAAATTATTTGAAGCTTACCGAAGGCCGCTGCGTCATTTTTTGTGTGAAATCAAAAAAAAAAACACCTTTAGGATGGCAGCGAAATCGCTCTATCACGAATTATTTACTTACGTAACTAATAAAGTGGTAATCTGATAATCTGTGGTTTTGATTTTATTATTATTATAATGAAAACAAAGATGATTATATGCTTCAGAGGGCACGACAAGCCGTCGGCCCTGGCTACAACCTTATAATGGTAGTCGTTAACACTCACCAATCCGCATTGGACCCGCGTGGTGGGTTACAGCCCAATCTCCCCATAGCTATGCTGTGCGGGAAAGCCTGGGCCCTGCAGCGAGTCGTTATAGGCTGATGATGATAATGCAATTTAATATGTTCAGATAGTTTTTGGAATAAAAATTAAGATACTCGTATATTATATCATATTTTTAGTATATTTGGTCCTTTCTTTTTAACCGCACCACTTATATTTCTTTCTGCATGACCTTAGGTTAACTGGTAGAGAATGTTATTCGGCATTAAGTTCGCCTTTGTACACTATTCTATGTGCAATAAAGTTTTTAAATAAATAAATATTATTATACTAATTCCTATGCATTTGTATTCCAGGTGCATATTATAACATAAACAGAAACACGTCTCTTTTTATCCACAGATTTCCCAATACAGGAGATGGGGCAAGCCGCGTTTTTAAGTGCGACAAATGTAAGCTCAACGAGCATACACTGGCTGCTAGTTTACGCTCTGTGAGACGAGTCAAGACGCACGAATATTAGAAGAAATAACCGTTTTTTCCCAAAAGCCATCCTGTGCAATTGTAACATGCCATCATCGCAAGGAATCAGTAAATTTACCAAGAAATATAATAACTTTTCACAGGTAAGAACCGAAAAGAAATTGCGACACTGGGACTGCCTATAAACTTGGCGGCTTGTCCAGTCTAATTGTATATTCGGATGTCTGTGTTTTTATCAAACCAACCTTACTGTCTTCGAAGATAGTCGGACATAACCACAAATAAGCTTGAAGGCTTTATTCACTTTCCCACTTTAATAAGGTAGGCTAACTCGATACATGAAATAGGCGGAAAATTGCTGTGATTAGTGTACTAGTAGGTAGCTACTAAAGTTAGCATTACCGGCAAGATAAACGCTTGTGGTTGGCTTTGCTATATTTTTTGTTCGGTTCTAATGACACCTTAATAGCTATACGGTTTTTGTAAAGACGTGACGTTACAATATGTTTGTATAAGTTTGGTTATGGATGATGACTTATTGCTTGTAATTTGAAAAGCTTTCAGTAGTGAATAAATGCAATCACACACGATGTATACAATTTATTTCTATAAATTAAGTCGAATTCTAACGTTTTCTTTATGAGTTATCAGGGTCTAGCTGTTTAAAAAAATATTAATAACGATAACGATATTCAAAACTCAAATGATGTGATTATGGATGACAAAAAAATTACTACTTACCTTAAGTTTTCCATGCTTGATAATGCAAGTTAAACCCTCGTTCTCGGCTACTAGTCTAGTATAGTAGATCTCGGTACTAAGTTGTCTAGGTAGGTACCACCGCACTTGCCAGATATCCCTCGTAAAATAAGAGTGTTATGCACTTTTGTGTTTCGGGATGAGGGCACTGTAGCTAGTAAAATTATCGGCTGTAAGAGATCTAACATCTGTTGTCTCGATAGGCGCAGTGCGGCATTGATTGAGAATAATAACTGTTCATCAGTTGTTGGTCTCCTTCAAAACCTCTCTGTCATGGTCAGGCGTATCACTTACCATCAGGTGAGCGTCCTGACCGTCCTGTACAACTTAAAAAAATAATTAACACCCACCAATATGCCGTCAAGGTGCAATCTCCTCATGACAAATTATGTGGGAAAGCCTATGCCCTATTCTGGGGCATTTTAGCCTAGTCGCCAATAGCCAATATCGTACATCGCATGATTACTATGACACACATATAATACACTTCCCCATCTATACTAGTAATCGAATAGTAACCAAAAACTTATGACAGCCAGACCTACCGCGAACTCAACCCGATCTCCCTTTTAAGGCGTCCGTTCTATGAATAGATGGGAACCAGTAAGGAGATCGCTGTCGGCCTTTTTGTTTTCCGCATATCATCAATTAAAATATTTACACGTGGCAAATGACGTAAAGCGGATTCTTGACAACCGGTTCTCATAATAGGCCTGCGCGTGAGTAAATTTGGCGCCGCCATTTCAACTTGACCTAAGGCTTTTATATAGAGCTCTTTTTAAAAACACGGAGCCTATACGATTGCGTCGGTTCAAGTAAGCCTGGTTGTTTGGAATGCTGTCTTCAAGGCGACATTTCGTATACAATAAAACATATAATGTTCGTTTTTGTGTTCCATTCAAGGATTCGGAACGATCATTTACGTTGCGATATACCTCAGGTGTTAATGTTGCTTGGTTATTTTAAATGCATGTGGTTTTCACATTAATTTATACATCATCGTTGTAGGTACACATAATCTAGGTCGAGCCAATGTTGATATCCACATCATTCAATACATATTACTAAGTAGAATTTTGGTGTCTTGGATAATTATAAACCCCTTGGTGAAATGTTTACACCAAACGGCTGACAATAAAAAGATTGGGTAAAATATTTAATTCTCAAAGCTGATGCACTAAATGATTTTAGTTAATACCCTTCAATTCAGAGTTCTTAAAAGGTTTTTAGGTAGATAAAAAGCCCTTAAATTCTTGCCATCTACACACTTAAAATTTTACTTACTTACTTACGTACTTTTTAAAATTTTAGTCACTTTATGAAACTGGTGTGAACCGTAATAAAGAATGTACCTACATGTAACAAACTACGCAGCCAATTTTTAAGACGGCCTAGTAACTTGACCTTGCATATGTTATTAATTCGCCATAATTTGTTAACTGCTTAACATCCCATAGACCTCCTAATACTTGAACACCTTGAAATATACGCTTGAATAAATGACCTCTGTTTTAGTAACATTACTAGATAACTATTTTTAAATTGCGTGTGGAGATGATTGTCTGTTCAAATTTAGGCTTGCAAAAACAAAATTAATTATTTGTGACATTTAAATGTCGGACCAAATGCATATTTTACTGTAGATTTGGCATCGATATCGGCATTGGGCTTAAATTTTATTATTAAAATAAAAAATGGTATTGATTGTATATCGACGATTTTATTGAACAAGTTGACAAGTAAATTATTTACGGACATTAATAAAAAAAATAACAATGTTGTTGCAAAAAATGAAGAAAGCGTTAAAACAGCAAAAATATTAACAAGCAGGTACAGAATTTGCATCACCAATTTTAATGACAGTCTGTAATAGTTCGGCTAGTAATTATTGTAACCTGTAACAATAGTATACAGAGCTAAACTGTCAAATAAACATGCACTAATGATTACGGTATACCGGTGTTTCGAGCTAAAGGATGGGGCAGGCCATAAAGTTATTGGGCACTGGAACTTATGGAATACAAAAATTCCATTCGTGCAAAATAATGAATTTTGCGAAAAGAGACACATTCTCTTCAACAATTTTATAGTTAAACTAAATAGGTTAATGATGCTCAAATTTTTTATTATACTTATATATCGCAAAATAGTACCATGCAGGCATGTAATAAATTTTGAAAATGTATTTCTTAAATGCTCGTATATATATTAATTGATCATATTCAAAAGTTTTTATGTAGATTAACATTAGGTAAGTTTCGTTAGTTTCGTACATTTACTACCTGCTTTAATAACATAAAATATTGTATCAATTACCTGAAAACAAGCTCTACTTCATTACCTTTTATTATTTCTTCAGCCACTATGTGCCTCTTCCAAAGACAACGATCATTAATGGCTCCTCCCAAACAAGCTGCGCCACTCCAGAGCGCAGAGATGCATCTCCCCGCACGCTTAACAGAAGGTAACCAACCCCCAGTAAGTAGCCCTTAGTCGCTTTTATGACACCCGGGGGAAAAGATAAGATGATGCTGTTAAGCCGATCACACAGCCAATGGATTACCTTTTTATGCAGCTATTAAGAGAAATTAAGGTACTTATAATAATAAATAATCTACTGAACATTATCGACCGGACCCTTGTGTTGCAGCCGACTTCTCAACCGCAACACCAAATGGGTCGTCAAGTCGGTCGTACTTTAATATGTTATTGTATCGGTGCAGTATTGGCGGTATGTACTACGTAAGTAGATTTATATAATAATTATAAATAAATTTGAAAGGAATATCTTTCGCTACCAAACTATTAGCTACTTTGATATTGCCAGTTATTCATAAAAAAGGATGACAAAAAACATTTTTTGATTGATATTGCGCTTCCTTTT
>PQWD01008880.1:123958-148523 GCA_019425675.1 Leucinodes orbonalis
ATGTTTATTATAGGACTTTATAAACGTATATAACGATTATGTTAATGTCAACATGCTCTTTTAAATGACTAATTCGTTAATTTATGTTTAATTAGTGAGAAACTAAATCTCAATCATATATCATTTCTTCACGATTCAAAGACCTAAATCTTCGAATTACAATTTTAATAACCGCGTTTTGGCAAGCCAAGGTTGACTCCCATGGCCAATGGAAATATACCATCGATATTTGCCATGAAACATAATATTAAACTGTATAAATACTAACTCTTGCAGGCGCCCAAAATTGTATAGCTAAATGCGGCAAAATTGCCCCGTTTACACTAGTCGTGTCACTCAAAGCGGACGGCATATGGTAGTGAATTAAACTGTTGACCCTAAGGCAAGGGCCGTCTCATCAGTTAACCTGGTGACTCGTGTAATAAGGGCGCTGTCCTAAATAAGAGGGGCTGTGTTATGTGCGGTGGTTTCCGTTCCATTTTCAAAGCAAATTGCAAGGTTGGCATTAGAATGAACTTTTTAAATTTACATACATCGAGTCCAAAGCAAAGACTGCAACTAAAAAACTTGGACCCTTTCCAAGGTCAGGCGGTAATTCACCCCAGGACAGCTTCTGTCATTATTATCAAGCCCAAGTGTCGGTTGTATAGGTAAATTATGCTGTCACTATGGGATGATCAGCCAAATACCAACGGTTGCTATGGACTCGATTGAGAGGCGTGCTGAGCGCTCATTGGCGACCCTACGCGATGACGCTAAACTGCAAAGCCTCGAGCATCGTCGTAGAGTTGCACGGCTGTCGGTTTTTTACAGGCTACATTTCGGTGAGTGTGCGATGGAATAACACGCGTTAATTCCACCAGCCCCTTTTCACCATCGGGATACAAGACGGAGGCGAACGTTCCATCCTTACGTGGTAGACATTCCACACATCCACACAGACCGCTATGGTGCTTCGTTCTTAATGCGCACCGCAAAGGAATGGAACTCTTTGCCTCCGTATGTGTTCCCCGATCATTACAACCTGGCCGTCTTCAAGGCAAGAGTGAATAGGCTGTTGCTAGGCAGGCTTGATCCATCCTCAGCCGCATCATCACTTACCATCAGGTGAGATGGCGGTCAAATGTCTGCCTATAGAGGATAAAAAAAAACATCCATATACGTATTTATTGTAATATTCCGGTGCAAGAAAACGACATTTTCAATGTACTTTGGTTATAAATCCTTTTTTTTAAAACTATGTTTGTTCTAGTGTAATCCTGACATACTATCTCGATTCTATAATATCTAGATTATGTAGTTTTCAAGGTCTAACAAATAAGGAATTGTTGGAAAGAAGCAACCTAGACCTAACTAAGAACCTACCTTATTATTTATTTCACACATAGGTACGCAAAATTTTAGTAACATCTATACTAATATGAAATAATATTTTTAAATGATTAAAACAAAGATTTCATAAATCCTTTCATGTTTACCGCTAAAATAAAGAACATCTGAAAACGTTTCTGCAAGCTTTGATTTTAATTCAAAACTGGGATTCTAATTTATCATCAATTATGTTCGATCAAGTTATAATGAACATTTGTATGTTAAATATATATTGATTTCCCTGGAGAAATTAAAACTTCTACCACCATGCAAAAATGGCGGACAAAAATTAAATTATTCGAAATTTGAAAACCCATAAGTTCTGTGAGGTCCATCGTTACAGCCTGCCGCCCGCTCCCAAGGTCCCATAATAGCGGTAATCTGCTGCATTAACGACATTGTATCGGGTACAACTTAAAATTGCGCTGAAGCACAGTCCTGGCCCGTAACGACTCCTGTAATCGTTTTAGAGCTAATAAAACGTGGACATACTGTATTAAATTCAGAACTAATGCCTTGTTGAACTTGCGATGATATGCTTAATGAAATTTAGGTGTTTCAACTTTTTATCGTCGCATAAAACTGTTGAAATCTTTTTTAAGTTTGCTGTGATTGTCCCGGCGGCCGGCAGTTATTATAAATATAATTCTCACCTGGTGGTATGTGATACGCCTGTTCATGACAGATGCAGTGTTGGTGGGAATTAATAACAGTTTCATTACTTTCCGCAAACTGCGCCCGTCATCCGAGACAAAAGGTGTTTGGTCTCTCATACTCGGTAATTTTACTAGCTACAGTGCCCTCATCCCGAAACACTGAAGTGCATAGCACTCCTTGAATTATGAAAAACAATAATAACCAAAGTTTAAAGCTTTAGTTATTATTATTTTTCATAATAAGTTCAATTCTAATAAGTTTTAAATATTTAGCTCCATTTCATTCTATTCATTTTAAATAAACACGACATTCAGCTGTTTTATTAATTGTATCACTTAACAAATAGGTCACGAAAATTTTTATTATATTACTTTTTATTTAATTACAATGTGCTCGTTCATTATACTATTGTTCTCGTTAAATCAGCCGATTTATATCATATAGCTATATAAGCATTGTAACGTAACATAAAACAACGCATTCCACATACTGACTTTAAGTATACTAAAACTCATATAAAGCCAGCGATAAAAGGCGTTTTATAGCCCACTAAACAACCTACAAGGGATTACCTAAAATTTCATTATTTCAATCAATGTTCTACATGGTACAGTTAGAGCGCCCACGCATCATTTGGTAGCACGGCATTAGCACACAATGGACAACAGACAGTGGGCGGTATGAATACCGTAACCGATGTAGGTATGAGTCTTGGCTTTAAGGCCCACGTGCTAAGATATATTGGCGTTTTCACTTAATCATTCAATGTTTGACATTGTTCTGTCTATTTATTAGTGCTTTTCGATTTGCTGTTAAGCAAAGGAAATATATTTTTTCTATTAGAATAAGCTAAAGCAATATGTTGAACTAAGATCTTACAATGATCCTAAAATGTCGAGGACGTCCGGCCCTTTGATGCTCTTTAATGCGTCATCCAACAGGGGTGTGGTCCAGAAAGGGTGAAACTCTCTTGAAGATTAACGACCGCTAGCGCTACTCAGCCACGTCTATAAGTTGTTTTTCAGAGTTGTAACAAACCGTCTGGCAATGCTGGGTTTTGGGAAAAGCACAGCACCGTGAACCACATTCATACTGTTCGGCAGCTTATACAGAAGACTGAAGAGTATGTATCAGCCGCTGTGTATGGCATTTGTGTTACGGCATCCTAAATCCTTCGACTCTATCAAAACCTGCGCTGTTCTAGAGGCTCTGCAGCGATGCGGTATCGAGGTGATGAAGTGTCTCTCCCAGCAACGATGATCGTTCAGATCCAAGACCAGCGAACAAGACCCATCCAGTTGCGTTCCGATCCCGGAACATAATGTTCTGTGTCCCGGAACCTCATCCGTCTTACTTATGAATATTAATGGAAATAGAATGAATGAAATTAAAATCCAATGAACTAGAATAAATATTACCAACAACCAACAAAACTATTATGAAGTTAATAAGATAATTTGTAACTAACACAAATGGATGTCAATCTGAAATGTGTATTACTATTAAAACATATTCACCGTTTCATAAATTAAGAATTTTTATACAAAAATAACTACCTTGTGCACTTTCCATTTATTGCTTATATAAGTTTTAAGCCGCTCTTTTCAACCACTAGTAAAAGCTTTGGCAAATTTTTCTTTTTTGTGGCTGAGTGCATAAAGAAAATATGAAAAAGAGTGCTGAATTTCTATTTAGGTCACCAATAACGCGGGAGATAACAATTTAATTCATAAATATGACGTGTCACTTATCTAATTAGGGATAAGTTGAGGAAGATTAATCGAACAGTTAAGTAATCGGGAAAGATTCAGTAGTCATAATTTAATTTAAAAACCGTAATATTCAGCTCATCTTAAGAGTATTCTAGAATTTAGATAAAGAATTGCTTCATAATTCCCTGGTTGACAATTCTGCGTATACATAACACTTCTCTATATGTCCTTTTCCTTTTAGTAGTACCTAATAGTAAATCATGATCCGCAAGGAGACTATCGGCTCACCGGTAACAGTCGCGGATGCCCTGAGGAGACCGGGAAGACTTATCTGCTTTTGGAGGGAGGTGGGCTGGCTGGAGTGACCAGAAGGCCGCCATGGCTCACGCACAATGGTCCACTTCACGGACTAAGTGCGGAAACCGAACCCCGTAACATAGAACATAGTAAATCATGATTCCAATCCTTTTCCTGAAATGAAATCCTGAAATCAATCCATCACTAGTGGTTTCATTGTGTTTCTCTTCAACCAATCATTTGTATATATCGCAGGTATTCTCAATATTGTTCAATTAATTCGGAACGTGGTCAGATTTGCGGCGGTTTCGTGGCGGGCTTTAGGCTACGGCATGCGGGCATAGGATTATGCCACCGTGCGACATTCCGCATCAAGTGATGGGTCCATTACCTATATTGAAAACTTATTCTGTTTTTATTAAGGCAGGCAGTGAAATTTGGGTATTATACCTGAAAATCTTCATGTTAGGAACTGCTCTGACGATCCAATTTCGTGTTTACAGGTGTATATAGGCTATAATTGCCACACACTACAACCTGGTCTGTCAAAATTTTCAATTACTTAGAAAATAACAGTTCGAAATGTTATCAAATTAATATTATGAAGTTCGCATCTAAACGGTTGAAGCGTTTTTAATAATATGTATAATAAAGCTGATATCCCGGGTGAACACATGGCTGCGTTTTCTGAGGAAAAAAATCATCATTATCAGCCTATTAAACGTCCCCACTAAGGGGACGGGCCTACCCGAAAGGGAGTTTTTAGGCCTTAGTCGTTCACATGGGCCTAGTGCAGGTTGGACGACTCCACGCACAACCTTTGAATCTCTCAACGGGCGTGCGCAGGTTTCCTCACGATGTTTCCCTTCACCGTAAGAGCGTCGGATAACTTAAATATAATTTCGAAAGTTTGAAAACATATTGGTACGTTGTGAGATTTGAATCTCAACCCTCCCGGTAGGAGGGCAACAGTCCACACCACTGAGCCACCGACGTTCAAAAAAATATACCGCGGGTATATTTTTTACCGCTTGGGCACAGCAAGTTTGTTATAAATATATATGACGTGCGTTGACGGCACATTAGATAGTGTATTAGTACAATGCGTAAAAAAAAAGATATGTTGTTTTAACTGTAATGTTCGTTAGTATCAATTCTAAAGTGCTAACGCTATTTGTGTCTGATCTTCCAAGACGAAAACAAGTCCGACCAGTACTAGATATGGAGTCTCCTGCTAGAATGAAATGAAGTCGCAAATTGAATATTCAGAAGGCCAACTCTACGGCAAACCAAACCGACCACCAATTTGTCCTTTCCGAGCGGATGACGCCGTGACACGCAAATTCGCTCCCGCCCAAACGGCCACGTGATTCCACTGCCGATTGAAGCTCAATTCCGTTACGGAATCTGATGGTATATATCCGAGAATTTACCAACATAGTTCAATATTTAAAAAAAAATCTTTGCTAAGAAAAAATACTTTATTTTTACGGTGCGACATGACATGCAAGTGAAATATCTGGGTATAAGAGACCTAACATCTGTCGTTTCGGGTGTCGGGCGCAGTGCGGCATTAATGGAGGATAATAACTGTCTATCAGTTGTTGGTCTCTTTCAATGCCACTCTGTCATGGTTAGGCGTAGGACCTACCATTAGGTGAGCGTCCTGACCTTCCTGTCCACATATAAAAAAAATTGAAATACGAACTGAATCCCATCTTCAAGATAATAATAAATAATACAAACAATATGTTATTCTTTTTTTTAAGCAATGTTTGTATAGCTGATTTTACTGTTAGCTAAACGCTCTTTATTTTAAAGTGACTCCCACAATGCAGAGTTCTATTAAAATTTATCGTGAGAACTGAAACACAAAAAAGTCTACTTTCCGCACTAAAATGCAAAAAAATAGTATTTGTATTGCCATACTCATCGGCATAGTATGGTCACTACAATATATGTTTTTCGAATATGCACCTTCTTGCAATGATTAAACTGTTGTATAGTTCGAACTAATAGCAAGGTAATAATAATCTTACCAATACTGAAAAACTGTTAATATTTTAATCTAAAAAGATTTTTATTATGTCTCATTTGAATTGTACTAAAATATAGAATTTGGAGTTATACAATGAAAAACTTGTTATAAAATTAAATTTTGGGTGGGAGCCTAAAAGCTTTTCAGCTGTTAATTCAGCCTTAAGCATATAACATAGAATTCAGACCAAAAATTGCGAGTTAAATGCATTGAGCCACGAAATAACACGGATAAGCTCGCAGACTAATCTGCCATAATATAAACGTTCTCTCAGTCTTTGTAAAGACAAGCCTTATTTAAATTACCAGCCACTTAACATATGCATTATATGCCATATACTTTATTACATCATTCCCCTGTCTATTGTTCTTGAATATAGCTGAGCGTGCAAAATTTTACACCCTATATTATTCACTAATCCCGGCTTTGCCTTTCTTATTCGACGCAGACACGAATGTAATTACGTGGATTTTATTCTAGAAATATTCTCGTGTAATTTTGGTAAAGGTATCATTTTTAACTATTTTATTATGAGGTTAACGCTAGTAAAATCATGATAAGAAGATTTGACGACTCTCAATTATAAATGAAAAATTCTTTGTCAACGTTTGTTTTTACTTGTTATCTTATGTTATATTATTATGTGATGGTAGATCGATTTATCAAAATATTTAACTTAATGTACTTAAATGAAACTAGCTGACCCGACAACGTCCTTTTGCCATTTACATAATGAATTAAGTCTTCATACATCTTTAAAAGGCTACTGTAGAAAAGCTACTGCTATTTTAAAAAATAGGGTTTAATTTCGAGGTATAAATAAACAAATATTTATTAAAAAAGTGTATTTTATGAATGCCACATCTTAAAAAAATACAAGGACAAATAGCCTCCGCTGTGGTCGGAAGTGTGCGAATCACTGAATACAAAAAAATACTTCAACTTCGGGGATCAGGGACCACCGTCACGACCCCTGTCGGGTCATTCCAAATACATACTAGATGTAAAAGTAAAAGGCTGTATCATCAGCTGAGGTTTTTTATTAAACAGGAGGAAAACGAGCACATGGTTTACCTGATGGTTAGTACCACCGCCGCCCATGGACATTTGCAGGACCAGAGGTCCCCAGAAATGCGTTGCTGGATAATTAATTATTAAGGGTTTTATTAATTAACATAAGGGTGTCTTGCCTAGTAGAGCTGATCATCAGCATAATGGCCCACTAATAGTTCAAGGGCGAACTAATCTATTATCTTACTATAATAATAGTAAAAAATAATGATAATAGCTATGACCCTTACTTTCTCAAATAAATGAAAATAAAAAAACTATGTATAAAATCTCGAGAATACTGAACAAGATCATGCAGAACAACTGGCCAACATTATTAAAAAATAAGAAATAAAATTTGCCGTAAATATTGTAGTATAAATACATTAAAGTCTCATTAAAACTTCAATAAGCTATCATAAGCTTTATGAACACGTCATTATCATGTTGTGGGTTAAGTTAAGGATAACATTTTAAAATTGGCATACCGGTGGTAAAAAAATACTACCCTGCAGTAACTTTAATCGCTATTGGTTGGCCGACACAATAATCGGATTAAAATTTTAACTCGTTCATTGCTCGGTAAACCCTGAGCTTGCCTTCTCTACTAAATTATCTGTTGGTATTACAAACTATCTGCTATCTAAAAAATTGCAGATTAATATTACAGAAACAAGGATGAAAAGTGGTTTTACTTTTAAACTTATTACTTTGTTACATAAAAAAATCTAAAGAGACTGTGCTTTTTGATGCTTAATTTCTTTTAAAGCGAATACTATAAACAAAATCTAGTATTGTACTCACGCATATATCATTCGTACTTTAATGCCGTAAAGTGGCCAATAGTGACAGGTAATGACATGTCATACATAAAGTTAACTTAGCAATCATCTCATTTTATAACATACCAACTGCAAATTCAACTTGTGAGCTTACTACTTAACGATAAAAATCCTTCTTACATAGAGCCTTAGGCGTTTATAACTTTAGGTAATAATGTGGATTCTTGAATGCGCTCACAGCAAAGACTTAGAAGTTTTTAGTCTACAGTAACATTTCATCGAACTAGCAACTCATAATCGCTGATAGAAATGCATTTTTTTTAAATAAAGCCCCCTATTTCTGAAACACACGAAGTCTCTGACGTGATATGAAAAACTTTTCTATACAAGCCCATGCAGCAAGCAATATTCAAATCCGCAAATTCCTGCGATGCACGTGACAGTTCGACAGCAACTGTTAAATATTCATAAAGCGCACTCTTGTGTGGGAGTGACGGGTTATTATGATCCAGCAAAGACATGCGTCGACTGAACGATGGAAAAGCAGCGTCGGGCCTCGCTGATGGGTTCTGAGCCTTTCTCTTCGTTATAGTGCAGTTTATCAATATTCATCTTGTGTATTAACTGCGAGCTGCAGTTTCGCTGGCGGTGGATGTTTATTTATTAAGAACAGTCTATTGATATGTTATTCAATTCAATTCTCATATGAAATATTTATATTTTTTAAGTATTGCTGATTTGCTATCTTAGTGAATTAATACACTTTTAAAAGTCCCAAAGACTTTCATTACCAGGCTGGTTTGGATGCCGTGTCTATCCTACGANAGACAAGCCTTATTTAAATTACCAGCCACTTAACATATGCATTATATGCCATATACTTTATTACATCATTCCCCTGTCTATTGTTCTTGAATATAGCTGAGCGTGCAAAATTTTACACCCTATATTATTCACTAATCCCGGCTTTGCCTTTCTTATTCGACGCAGACACGAATGTAATTACGTGGATTTTATTCTAGAAATATTCTCGTGTAATTTGGTAAAGGTATCATTTTTAACTATTTTATTATGAGGTTAACGCTAGTAAAATCATGATAAGAAGATTTGACGACTCTCAATTATAAATGAAAATTCTTTGTCAACGTTTGTTTTTACTTGTTATCTTATGTTATATTATTATGTGATGGTAGATCGATTTATCAAAATATTTAACTTAATGTACTTAAATGAAACTAGCTGACCCGACAACGTCCTTTTGCCATTTACATAATGAATTAAGTCTTCATACATCTTTAAAAGGCTACTGTAGAAAAGCTACTATTTTAAAAAATAGGGTTTAATTTCGAGGTATAAATAAACAAATATTTATTAAAAAAGTGTATTTTATGAATGCCACATCTTAAAAAAATACAAGGACAAATAGCCTCCGCTGTGGTCGGAAGTGTGCGAATCACTGAATACAAAAAAATACTTCAACTTCGGGGATCAGGGACCACCGTCACGACCCCTGTCGGGTCATTCCAAATACATACTAGATGTAAAAGTAAAAGGCTGTATCATCAGCTGAGGTTTTTTATTAAACAGGAGGAAAACGAGCACATGGTTTACCTGATGGTTAGTACCACCGCCGCCCATGGACATTTGCAGGACCAGAGGTCCCAGAAATGCGTTGCTGGATAATTAATTATTAAGGGTTTTATTAATTAACATAAGGGTGTCTTGCCTAGTAGAGCTGATCATCAGCATAATGGCCCACTAATAGTTCAAGGGCGAACTAATCTATTATCTTTCTATAATAATAGTTAAAAATAATGATAATAGCTATGACCCTTACTTTCTCAATAAATGAAAATAAAAAAACTATGTATAAAATCTCGAGAATACTGAACAAGATCATGCAGAACAACTGGCCAACATTATTAAAAAATAAGAAATAAAATTGCGTAAATATTGTAGTATAAATACATTAAAGTCTCATTAAAACTTCAATAAGCTATCATAAGCTTTATGAACACGTCATTATCATGTTGTGGGTTAAGTTAAGGATACATTTTAAAATTGGCATACCGGTGGTAAAAAAATACTACCCTGCAGTAACTTTAATCGCTATTGGTTGGCCGACACAATAATCGGATTAAAATTTTAACTCGTTCATTGCTCGGTAAACCCTGAGCTTGCCTTCTCTACTAAATTATCTGTTGGTATTACAAACTATCTGCTATCTAAAAAATTGCAGATTAATATTACAGAAACAAGGATGAAAAGTGGTTTTACTTTTAAACTTATTACTTTGTTACATAAAAAAATCTAAAGAGACTGTGCTTTTTGATGCTTAATTTCTTTTAAAGCGAATACTATAAACAAAATCTAGTATTGTACTCACGCATATATCATTCGTACTTTAATGCCGTAAAGTGGCCAATAGTGACAGGTAATGACATGTCATACATAAAGTTAACTTAGCAATCATCTCATTTTATAACATACCAACTGCAAATTCAACTTGTGAGCTTACTACTTAACGATAAAAATCCTTCTTACATAGAGCCTTAGGCGTTTATAACTTTAGGTAATAATGTGGATTCTTGAATGCGCTCACAGCAAAGACTTAGAAGTTTTTAGTCTACAGTAACATTTCATCGAACTAGCAACTCATAATCGCTGATAGAAATGCATTTTTTTTAAATAAAGCACCCCCTATTTCTGAAACACACGAAGTCTCTGACGTGATATGAAAAACTTTTCTATACAAGCCCATGCAGCAAGCAATATTCAAATCCGCAAATTCCTGCGATGCACGTGACAGTTCGACAGCAACTGTTAAATATTCATAAAGCGCACTCTTGTGTGGGAGTGACGGGTTATTATGATCCAGCAAAGACATGCGTCGACTGAACGATGGAAAAGCAGCGTCGGGCCTCGCTGATGGGTTCTGAGCCTTTCTCTTCGTTATAGTGCAGTTTATCAATATTCATCTTGTGTATTAACTGCGAGCTGCAGTTTCGCTGGCGGTGGATGTTTATTTATTAAGAACAGTCTATTGATATGTTATTCAATTCAATTCTCATATGAAATATTTATATTTTTTTAAGTATTGCTGATTTGCTATCTTAGTGAATTAATACACTTTTAAAAGTCCCAAAGACTTTCATTACCAGGCTGGTTTGGATGCCGTGTCTATCCTACGAAAGTCGCTTTCTAAGAGTAACGAATTTACCAAGAAAGCTAGCTTTCAAATTTTAGTTTTTACGGTTTCTTTTTTTTATTACATAGGTAGACAATTAGGCGGATTACCCGATGTTAAGTGATGAACATTCGGTACAACGGAGGAATAACGATTGTGTTGCCAACTTTAAATAATGAGAGAAAGGGAGGTTTCGAGCCTCCGAAACCTTACTCACTCGACGGAACACACCGCAAAGCATTTTCCACGCAGGTTAACTGTGAGGCCGTGGTGTCACCTCCGCTGAGCCGGTCAATTCGTGACGAAGCATTGCTTTCCCACGCTTCCTGTCAGTGAAATATTTGTAACAAGTTTTATATAACACTAGCTGATGATGTTGTTGTTGAGGGCATTTTTAAGTGCAAATTTAAACTCGAATAATTAATTTGAATGACATGACACACTGGTAAGTTTTCAAATGCATACTTATTTTATGTGAAATATACAAAAAATAATATGGCGCTGTATCAAAATGATAAGTGACCTATAGGATCTTTTATTAGTAGATAACTTTGCATGTTCACCTCATTTTAAGCATCCGTTAAAAAAAGTAATTTAAAGTTGCATACATGGCAATGTCAATAGAGTAGAGCGAGACATCCGTTCCGGGGAATTCGTTACATGAAAATAGTTGGCGGCTAGAACTAAAATATGGGTTGAAATTTCCTTTGTCATTCCGTTTGCGCTTCATTTTATTTTAGTCTAAATTTATTCCAAAGGGAATCAAAAAATTCGCGCAAATATTGTAGTTTCAAAGGTAGCTTCTAGTAACAGTTGGAACAATTCGTTTTTATAGGAAAGAGGACCAGAGTGTTACTACCATCTCTTATAAATAACAGTATTACAGTAATATTACTTCGCCTTTTCTAGTACAAAAATGCTGACGTGTCATTATAGTATTCTGTTTTAAGTGATAGCGGTTACCCCCCAGGACGTCTAGCGCTAAATGCTGGGAAACTTTGTCCAGCAGTAAACTGCGAAAAAGTAAAGATATCCTTATATCATTGGCTTGATCTTCAAAGTCATATCAAAATGGCTAAATTCAAACGCTCTCTTCGTTATAGTGCTGTTTATTAATATTAATTGCAGTTGCGCTAGCGGTAGATGTTCATTTATTAAGAACAAACTCTTGATACGTTATTTAATTGGCTAGATTAAAACGCGCCGGTGTCTCACGATATGACAAAGCATACTAAGAAGTCACCTATTGTATTAAAGGTCCTGACACATGCAAAGCATAATTAAAGTAGTTTTAATATTTTTACAATAATTATAAGATAACGCTTTATGTTGAAAAAATAAATGTTTATGTACCTTAAAACTTCTATCTAGAATCTGAATTTATTCTCCAAAAATATCTAAAGCAGAAATATCTAAAAATTTAATTTCCTTTTGATCCGGTTGTTTAACTTAGCTAATTATAAAGTCAAAGAGATGTTACTACGCTGACAAGGTGGGTTTGTACAGAAAACGGACGTTAAGTCCCAGTGTATAGTTTTCTGGCAGATATCTAGTAATCTCGCCGCTAGCTAGTGGCTACTGTTGATAACAAGTGCCCTCGAAACGACTTGCTACCTCACTAGATACTTGACTAACTGATTACGGGCTTACATTAAGGTTTGCAGTCCAGTGTAGTGCGAAGATTCACAAGCTTGCAAAGATATGAATGGATAATATATAACATTTTGACTTGTATAATTTATTGCAGTTTGGATGTAATGATAGAAAATAATTAGATAATATCCGTTATAAGATATTCTCCCGCAGTAAAATATAACCTAAAATACACGACTCGCGGACTGTGGCTCATTATTTAATGCAGCATCTTTCAGCTTTCCATCAATCTGCTTTCCATATGTCTATTTGTATTATCTAGGAAGGTCTTGTAAGTGGCGTCCAATTCTCTCAAGGTTCTTGCATACAGAGAATAAGTAATCATGTAGCTAATTATCCCTCTTTACTAAAATGCTTTATACAAAATTTTCGCCAATAAAATGACGAGATGTTTTTGTATACCTACCATATTTAATTTTCTTAAGTGGACTTGTGACTTTAATGCGTCGTTAGTCTAATCGTGGACCGCTTTTACTTGCGGCTCTGTACAATTGGTTGAAGAATGGAATACCAGTGCAGGGTATCTTACTTACAGTAATTACCTGACATCTAGTTCGACTAAACATTTACTGCTTACTCATTTAAGTATATGTAATTTTACCAGATTTCTTAGAATTATATCTACTACTAGCTTTTGCGTGCGACTTTGTCCGCGTGGAATAGTTACTTTGGCCTAACGCTCTCTTTAGCCGCTACTTCGTTTATATAGGTGAGTTAAAACTGCGATATCTCGTAAGATATTAATTTAAGTTGAATGATGTAAAGGGCAATTTTGTTTAAAATGAATTACTTGTGATAAATAAAGTATTTATTTGGATAAGGATTGATATCATCATATTTATGAAAATACCTTCGCAAATAAAGAATTATTTAAAAAAAATTTCAACGTAAAATATGTTATAGGGAACTAACCTTTAAAGATAGACATATTCTGTTGTGGACTTTTTTGTACACTTTTAAAAGGGGAACAATACTCTCATACATGACTTTTGCGAAACTTTAACCGTTTACGCAGCGTACGCAGCGGAAGCTCCAAGTATGAAAAAATCCCCCCGGATATTAACAGTCTTCATTGCTGCTCTGCTTCTATTGCTCGTAGCGTGATTATATAAAGCCTTCCTCGATAAATGAGCTATCTAACATTGAAAGATTTTTTCAAATAGGACCAGTAGTTCCTGAGATTAGCGCGTTCAGACAAACAAACTCTTCAGCTTTATAATATTAGTATAGATGACTCAAAGACCCAGTTAACACAGCATTAGTGTTGTAGATCCTGATTTCAAGAGGTTTAGCGCATCCCTGATAATTATGATTGTCAGCCGAAATATGTCGTCAGTCATGCATGACATATCCTAGATTTTCATTGGTACGAAAAATGGACTTTGCAACAAATAAAAATAATTATTATATTTTATGTATGTGTTATAATGTCTATAATTTATAATGTAAAAAATAAGTGTTTCTATGTATAATATGTATGTATTTACAAAAACAAGTTTAATCCGTCCTAATTAACGGATATTTGTTTAAACGTTAATAAGGACCCATATTACAGGCTAATGCTTAGTTTGGGGCTAGATGGCGCTGTGTGTATGTCAGTGGATATTCGTTTATTATTAAAATAATTATAATGTTTGTTAGTTTACTGACAATATAGATATAGAGTAGCGAAATAAATAAGTAGTGATTTGGAAAAGCGTTTTTTTAGTGTTACAATTAAAAAACTTCAGTGAAGGTTGACTTTAAAACTGTTTGAAGGTTGCAGCGCGGGAAGATTTTAACATTTGCCACAATCATGGTATTATTAATAGTAGATCAATACACATCAAAGAGTTATTTGATTTTGTCTGTTAAGATACCAGCGAAAGATTATTTATTATATATTTTCATTGTGTACCGATTAAGACAATTTGGTATTTAATGTAGAGCAGAATCAGAAAGTGGAGAAGTACCACTGCCCAGCAGCGGACTTCAAAAAGGACGCTAAAAAGATTGCAATATTCTTTAGCCAGATTCATCAGCTTATCAAAATACAATTATTACCGAATTTATGTAAATTAGTTCCTATAAACAGTTCTTTTTAAATCATACTCTAAGCTTTTTTATTATTAATAAGAATTTAAATACACCACAGACATCGGAATAACAATTAGACCGGACGAGTCGCTAAGTTATAAGAAGACCCAATGTCGCAATTTCAACTTACACACACACATTAAAAATACTTACACTTAATAATATTACTCGTCATTGGTCAATGTTTACCCAATCACGGACACCTTGAACGCGGTGATCCATGCGGGAAGCGTTATATCGATAGATGTCGATACTTTTTCTATTACCTGCACGAAGATTCAAATAAAAATCCTACTGTTAATTTTGGGTTACGTGAAATAAATGTTAATTTTAAATGAAATATATTATTGGTGTATTAATAATGTTGAGGAACTTTAATAATATTATTTAAACAATATTATTAAGCCGCGTAGCTTTATTCATTTATTAGAACTATAATTATCGATCGACGTATGTATATCATATCATCGCTAAAAAAATACAGCGAAAGTAAATTTTAATTACATTTCAAGAGAATTCTCAATGTTTAGAATGAAAACATATATTTTTTTAAATAGCAACACCCAAGGCAGATACGAGTATGTACGAGTAGATATGGTAAAATTAACATAAATATTTGTCTTGTAAAGGGTTACTTATTCCATGTTATAATAAACGTAAAACTTACAACGCTGATCTTCTGGGAACCTTAAATATTAGATACTATTACTATAGAATAGCTTCAGAAAAGGGCAGACATAATATAATGATAAATGTTAAAAAGTTATAAAATAAATCACTATTTGTTCATTATTTTATAAAATCCTTACAACCACATTCACAAATTAAAAATGGCCGTGGCGTGTTCACAGTCACCATTGATAAAAAGCCAATAGCCGTCGTGATTCTTATCAACTTTGTTCGCTTATTATGTACTTATGTTTTTAAACAAAACTTAAATATCGAATAAAAGATATAAATAACTTTATATAAATAAAATAGCCTCAAAATATTTCTTAAATACTGTTAGTAGAATCGAGGATAAAAAAAACACAAACGTAAAATAATAAACAAAAACCTTCCGCTTCCATACAAGACTGCATACGAATATATCGATAGGTGGGTCGATAAAATGGTTCTCACTAGGCGTTTGTACCAACGGACGCGGTCAGGGGCCGTACTACCGAATAATGGTTCTAGTGGAACACGAGTAATGTTCGCTAACCATTGCGCGCATATTATGAATTGCGAACCGACGAACAGTTAGCACAGCCGCATTGTAATATAACTACCGAGATCGTTACAAAGAATTTACATTGATATGTTTTCATGAATAAAAAACGGACGATTCGTTTAAATATCCTTTTTTAATTATATAAATCAAAGTTTTCGGTTCTTACCTGTGAAAAGTTATTCCATTATTTGCTAAATTTACTAAATCACTGCGATGATGGCATGTTACTATTGCACAGGACGGCATTTTGGAAAATAAACGGTATTTTCTTCTAAAATGCGTGCGTCTGGACGCGACTTACACAGAGCGTAAACTGGCAGCCAGTGTATGCTCGTTGAGCTTACATTTGTCGCACTTAAAAACGCGGCTTGCCCCATCTCCTATTGGGAAATCTGTGGAAATACACGAACCAGTTTCTCCACACACATATACATACATATAAGTTACTTGAGTCATTAGTTGAGGTTTGATTCCCATTCTGCATTATGCATGAAAAGCATAAGACCATAAGCAGGTCGAATATTTTTTTAGGGCTGAGCTATCTGAGTTCGCCATTTAGTCGGTGCTTTAAAGGAATCTGGGCAAAAGTCCAACGGATTTTTTCGTTTTTTTTTATTATTTCTATGTTTGCATATCTATTAATCACGATTATATGTTTGTTTCAGGAAAGGCACGAAATAAACAGACGACCACACATGTTCCCACAGTATGATACCGGTAAGTTTGCAATTTATACAGGTAGAAATCGAGTACACTTATCATTTATTTTGTAAATCTTTTATGAAAAATCTTCATATCGACGGTAAAAAGTGAAACTGCTGGAACCCTCCTATAACTAATATGGGGATTACAGCAGTTTTTAGCGATTATGATATATATAGTCAAAAGGATGCCAATGAGTCAAAATTCATCCTATATATTCATGGGAAATACGATATTGTTTTAATATATAGTCATTTACCGTCATACCAGTAGTGTTGAACGTTACTTATCTGGTGCTATTGCAGAGTGTGTTGTAAGCATGGAAGCATTCGGCGCGAATGGGGCGGCTCGGTAGGCTTGCCAGCTTGTTTTACAAGAAATAAAGTAAATTCAGGTCTGTGAAGAATATCAAACAGTATTTTAGAAAAATAAAGAGTAATTATTTTATTTATTATTATTTTTATAATTACCATATAAAAAATAGTTACAATATTTTTTATCAATTCCCGCTATTGGGTTAAAATATAATAGAATAGACGCTCGGTAAAATTCCTTTCATCGACTATTCGTATTGGACGACACTCTTTTGAATGTGGTCAAGAGAAAGAAGCGATTTTAGGAAGATTATATTTAGCAAATTAATCATATTCAAGTAATAATCCTGGTAACGCTTTCTTAATTTTTTATAAGACGTAGATTCATATTCATACCACCTATTGTTATGTTACTACTGACATTTATTATTTTGCTGTGTATGCCACAGATGCAGTTTTAAGTGATTTACCCGTCTTTTTTTCCACGGAAAGTTGTGCTTTGCATGCTTTGCGTACTACTAAATGCATGACGAATGAAAATAAAACTCGATTTGTTTGTTTGCAAATAACGTAGCACCTCCGATCGTTATCCTTTCGTATAAACAATAAGCCGTGCACATTTATGCATCTGCCTGGGCAGGTGCTGACTCGTTGCATCATTACATCGAAACCGTTACGATGTGGTAACATTAAAAAGGGTTACTTTTATTTCGGTAACATATGAATAAATTAACGGTTTATTATATAGCCGTAAGCAATGTTTGCTTTTTTATTTAATAATTTTGCTATTAAACGTAAAGCTTATTTGTTGATAACACTTTATAATACATTTGTTATGCCAAAGTAATGTGCAGAGTGTTATTGCTAACTTTATCACTTTTCATCAGGGTGTCTTGTGCTCATTTGCTCTCTATACATACTAATAAAATTAGAGTCTGCTTGTAATATTGAAATAACCATTTCATACTCTAACTTTATTAGTATGTATAGAGAGCAAATGAGCACTATATATATATATATATATATAATAATAATATAAATATATGGTGCAGATACCAAAATATGTATGTATAATTTGTCTGTCTGTCAGTCCGTCTGTCTGTTTGTTCCGGGTATTCTCTGAAACAGCAAAACCGAGTTTGACAGAACGAATTGACGACGGATTTTTATTTTGACAGGTAGTACATCAGCTAAGGAAAAACTTAGGCTATTTTTATTTTTGAAAAAATGAAAAATTAAATAAGTAAAGTGTTGTATGTGGTTATTTTATACCGCAATTATATCTTATACCTAGGGCAAAACCGCGGGCATATAGAAATTCGTATAGGAATCTTATTTCTGGGTTATCGTTCACAGAAAATGTCCACGTGAAAACGCAACCACAATTTTGAGGACTTTACTTCAATGCTGTGTCGTTTATTAATGATTTTACTAGGTGGGAGACTCGGTTGGTACTAAGTCGTCTAGGTAGATCGTAGTGCCAGATATCGTCCCTTAAAAAAGGAGTGTTATCCACTTCTGTGTTTCGGGATGAAGGCACTGATCGTGCTGAACACTCTGTAATATAAATCAATACTAAGTTTTTGGGTATGAGAAGGGGTAGTTTACCCCTTCTCATACCCAAAAAACAATGCTTAGCACCTGAATTTAGTATTTCCTTGTATCATAAGATAGTTTCCAAGCACTTACGATGACTGCTATGAAAAATAAGTTACCTATACTGATATTCAAAGCACGTTTCTCAGGGCTCGCATTATACAATTTTCCGCATCAAATTTACTATCTAATCACCGTTTATGTGCGCAAGCGCACGCGCATTGTTAACAGAGACGTTGTAAGTTAGCTCCAATGGTCATGGGCTGCCATAACTTCCGCTGACGGACGGCTTCGTCTATAAAACGTCTTGCGGTTAGGGATGATAGGTAATCTAAAAAATAAAATAAGTTTAAAATTATTTTAACATAAGTTTACCTTCGGCGTTGGAGTACCGAAAAAATGAGAGTGCTTTCTTTAAGAGCGAGGCAGTAAATACCCCAAGTATACGAACGCGCCAACTCATCCTCAGCAGTCGACATCTTTATGCTACCCACCATCTTATGGTTAGGTTAGAATAGATTTTCGTTGTGTGGCTACTCCTCACGCTAGGTCATCGATTGATGTTTAATGGATGGGTCGACCCCGCTAGCGGCGGCCATTGTCACGAGTCCCCGTTGGTTCACTCAGTCCCTATTCGCGTAACCGGCATGTACCGGGCCGCTTTCATTCCCAAACATATACTGGGTTACCAATGCTGCTGATAGATTCGAGTCCCACTCTGGGACCCCTTAGGCTCGTTGTGTAAGTTTTTAAGGCTGAGCGCCATCTGCGCTCGCCAATTGCCCGGAGAATCTATATAGGCCATCTGCGGCCAACAGCAGAAAATAGTTCGAAAATAAAGGTTATATATACACTTCATGATCGATGTTGCGGTATATTTATTACAAACATGAGGGGTTCAAGTCAAAGGGGCATGTAAGAAAATCACCACCTTCAGTTAAAAACTAATATATTTGTCCTCAGTGTGCCTTGATTATAATAAATTTATATGACACAAAATTGGCAAGGACTCGCACGTGGAGGGAGGCAGCAGCAAGTAACATAAAATAAAATTATTTTTATTTACTTAGGCACCTACTAAAGCTTCAAGATGAAAAAATAGTGGTACACCGTTTATGACGTATAAAAAAACTACTCACCAGAAACTAAATTTCGTTGTTAGATTTTATGGTCATGTATTCATATATTTTTTCGATTTTATCAACCCCATAGTTTAGAATTGGAGGGACACACTTTTTCAACTTTGGAAGTATCTCTGCGCAAACTATTCAATATGTAAAAATGATATTAGAAACCTCAATACCATTTTTTAGATGTACATTTGATACCCCACACGTGGGGTCGATGAAAAAATGAGTTTCAGTTCAATGTATGGGGAACCCCAAAAAATTTTTTTTTAAGTTCTTATTAAAACCTAATAGCGTTTTACAGATACATATAGTACAAAGTTTGAATAGTGTAGTACTTATAGTTTCGGAGAAAAAAAGGGGTTGTATTATTCGGACGGATGGACAGACAGACAGACTTGACGATCAAAGGTTTAGTATTTGGCTACAGAACCATAAAAATTGCGATTGTGTATCGATAAAGTTAGAAACGATTGTCAAATAAATGCGATTTTCGTATACGCCCTTGGTTAAAGCTCGCGAATTGTTTTCTAGTAAGATTGCAACCCTAAATATCGTTGAATGTCTATCGTTTATATGCCTTGTATAATGTTCGCTGTATGTTTGGTTCAATAAGGACATCTTATGTTAGTGGACGTATGGACGTCATCTCCGGACGTAGTACATCGTCAAACAAAGCTCAATATGGAAAGACAACTTTTTATCATACTTCTTGATTGATGGCTTTGAAGCATAGTCTAAGATTCGGGATCAATTCAATATGGACAACAGCTTAGATAACGAACGGTGGTTGCCGCCATATCTAAAAATATATATGCAGTACTGTTTTAAGATATGGCGGTAACCCCTGGGATGGGTAGGCAAAATATACATTATCTGATTAATTTCTTTTACATATTGTCGTTCAGTGGAATTAACTTATTATTTAGATCGTTAAAATAGTAAGGCCACATAAATGTTTACTAGATACGGAACTTAAAACATCAAGTGCATTGTTTTTCCTCTTTTTTCATCTCATCTTATTGTACAACGGTTTTTGTTTAAACATGAATACTTATACCAATACAAAAAGGACTACAAACTTGAAGTCCATATAAAGTGTAATGCCTAAGTTTGGAATGGAATCATAGGCTCCATTGTTGTACCGTATGCAAACACCTAATGCAGGTGTGACATTATTCGTTAGTCTCGGTATCTAACTAATGCAATTAAAACATGTTCGTAATTGTAATTTTGCAATTGTAAATTTCTATTCTATTAGAATAGATAAGTCGATTGCAAGGTTCTAATTAGCAGTTAATATGTAGGTTGCCATTCAAAGGACAATTTCGAAAACGTATAACGGGTTACGTTATACATTTTTTGAATTGACCCTATATGAAACATGAAATAAAATGACTTTTGAAAACATTGCGTTCTTTTATAATTAAAAAAGAGTTTTATTTGTGGAAACTGTTTTATCTCGGATTACTTTGTATGGTATCCCGAAATACCATATAAAATATGAATTGTTTTTATTTATGGAATAGACTTATATCCTTTATATAAGTCAATTCTATAAATACAAACATTCATAAAAATATTAAACGATAAGTATAAGAAGTATAACAATTCAGTGCCTACTTCACCCCAGGAAAGGAACGATTAATATTTCATTTAACAAATACCTTTCCTAGCCATAATTATTTCCCTCAACAGCTGAACTGGCAGGATTATTTATACGGCAGTAGAAAAAACAAAAAGGGTCCCTGAAAGGGCAACGGAAGCCGACGGCCTATTCATGCAATAATATTCTCCGAGGGCCTAACACCTTACCTACCCCTTTTGTTGGTTTAAATTATTTTGAATTATTTTTAAGTCCGAATCAGCTATACAAATCATTTACGTTTTAATGTTATATAAATGGAAGCACAATTTTTTATGGTTTTGTGCATGTATCTGCATCTTATTGACGGAGAGGCGACAGTGGGAAAAATCAAAATAGGTATTAGATAAAACAGAATATGCTGTATGTCTTGTATTATTGTGTATAACATAGGTACAAATTAATAGGTTTAATAGGTTACATAGGTTCCGTAGGAGAACTAGAGTGATCGACATAGTCCACAGGATTAGCAAGTTGAAGTGGCAGTGGGCAGGGCACATAGTGCGTAGAACCGATGGCCGATGGGGCGGAAAGGTTCTCGAGTGGCGTCCGCGTAATGGAAAACAAAACGTGGGCCGACCCTCAACCAGATGGACTGATGACCTGGTTAAGGTGGTGGGTAGCAGATGGATGTCGACTGCAAGGATCGGTCCGCGTGGAAATTAGGGGAGGCCTTCGTTCAGCAGTGGACGTTCTAGGTTGTAATGATGATGATGACATAGGCTGAAACGTCGGGAGATACTAACGATATTTGATACGATTTTATGTATCTACTGGCTTACGGAAATCCAGCATAGATGGCTCAATATACCAAAATCCCGGAGTTATTTTAGCAAGACTTCATATATCCTTTAACATAAGAAAATACTGCATATAATGACTTTGACAATGAAAATCGGAACCACGACGCAGCATCATTCGGTACCTAATTTAAGATCGACGATAAACTACTTGACATATTCAGCTGTAGTCAATTTCTCTCGTAATACGTGTATTGAATCTCTTTAAGGCTAGGATATATATGCAACATTGAGTTGGCTTTAGCTCCAAAAAGACATATTTTTGTGTTAAGGGTTAACAAAATAACTTTTTACATTATTTCACGCATAGAAGCAAGACCTAATTCAACAACCTACCCTGATATTTAGCTTCAATCAAGATGTCATCACAATGCACAAGGACAATGGAATAAAAGACTTGCTACAATACAGTATTCCAAAAACATAGAACACCCTTAAGCTATTGCAGTTAGATGTTATTAAAGAAGATAGAAACATTGTGGGATGGACTGTACAATACGTAGAAGTCTATTACTAACCATAATAACGAGCTTTCCATTGAAGATAATGATAGCAGTCTTGCAGAATAATTAATCTTGGAGGCAATCAGGAACTCGTGGTGCTGTTCTATGTTATTGAGGGCCGACAACAATGGTGTTAGAAATGTGGTGCCGATGAAACACGGCTTTTATCAATCGATTCCTGTGATAATTATTATTTTATGATAATGTAAAGAGGAAATACATTTCCTTATAGGTAATAATAGAAATTAGAAAACAATTCATTTTTAAAATTATTATTTTATTATTCTAATATCTCAATATAAATAACAATACATAATACTGAAAGTCCTGAACTAGGACATGTATGGCGTTAGAATTAGAATTTGGTTCCCGTTAAATTATTATTCTTTTGTTATCCTATGGTATGGACTTGGACATGTTTAAATGTTGGTCTTAATTTATCAAAAGGAACGATGAAATAAATTCCGTTCTTAATTTAATACGTTACGTATTGCCCTTGGTTCCGACATTGAGCTGTGGCAGCTCAATCTCTTCATAGCCCATAGCATAACATTTAAAAATCGTATGTATATTATATCTACTTGTAAGGGCAAAGATAGGTTACTCGAAAGATTCCGTTTTAATGTCAAGATCCAATTTAAAAATGTATTCCATTCTTGAATTTTTTTTCTTGTACAAATACCTAGTCAAGAATTTTATTTACACCTTATATAATGATCAAATATTTATGAAATATTCTTTCCTGAATTTTTGTTTTCTCAAACGACATTTTTGTCATCATCAGGAAATTACATCAACATTTTCAAGAGAGCTTTTTTGATAATTCAAAAATAACTTGGCGATAAATAAAACCTGGAAAGATAAGAGTGTATTATGATAAGTGCCAACTTTTAAACTCAAACCCAATGATATTCTGTACTCTTGACATCATTGCTTTCACCTACTCATGGTTCTGTCCAATGGCGAATGATGGTCTGGCGACTGCTAGTATAAGTAGGTATTTAAAGCAGATTACTTAATTTAAGTAGTACACAAGAGTTTACTATCCTGCCATGATCGTTAACTCTTGCGGAAGCGACTTAGTGATTGTTAAAAAACTACCATCTTAGGAATTTAGCTGGGATTGACAGCTGAACGTGCCCTCGAAGCACAGTATCCTCATTTTTCAAGACATTACGGTGATTTAGCAATTTTTTTTACCAAACTGGGAAAAATCGCACAAAGTTACTTTCAGTATGCGGTCTCCTCACGGGATTCGAATCCACGACAACGCACTAGACCACGTATAGATTTGTTTTCTTTAAACTCCGTACTCGTGTGTATTAACAATAAGCTCATTCGAATATCTTTATCTATAGTTTAAAAAAAAAAGCTTTAAAGGCAAATTCAAGAGAGCTCTATTACTCAAACAGCGTGCTGCCGAAGATGTTAAACATGAGTATGGGAAATACATGCCCCTAAAGATTATTTTAAATAATTCAAATATATTTCTTACACAAACACACACTCACACAAACAAACACACACACACATACACACAATTTAGGTCCATATGGTATTGATTAACTTTTCTTTTTTCATGTATACCTTTTTAAGTAATTTTAAAGCCCTCATTACTCACTTAATAAAGTTCTCACCTAACATCGAGAGAAGAGGAAGTTACTGAAAACCAGCGCTGACTAGGTGCTTGTCCCTTGGCCAGTGATAGCTGAGGTGCTTCCTTTTGCTATCATCATAAACTATACATATTGTAGTAAACCAAACACTGTATGAATGTAATATTATGAGAGCAATAAACCATTATTATTATATTATTATTATAGTTTATTTCCATAGTAAAAA
>PQWD01008880.1:152302-180272 GCA_019425675.1 Leucinodes orbonalis
TAACCATCCTTTACAGGATCCATTCGCACCGCCTCATTTCAGGCCCCGATTTTTGAGACCGTTGGAATTTAAAATACCAGAGCGCTTGAAATTTTCTCATCTAGTCAAAATATAAAACTTACTTTAAATCCAACAATTTCAAGTCTGTAGAGTCATTTAGTTACGACGTTAAGCGAAAGCAAAATTTTCGCATTTTATCCGACAGACACCTCACTCAACCATGATCATCAAAATAAACTAGTACTCCCATTTAACTCAAGAGCAAATTTTGGGACAAGCAGTCCAGGGATAATGATTACAATAAAGAGAAAACTATATTAATAACTTGATATCGAAGATCTGGAAGTACTCGTGACCCCTGCTTAAGATAAACAAAAGAGCCCAGCCAAACGCAATAAGATTTGCATACCGCCTTAAACAATATAATATTTAAACATGAGGTGCGTCCGCTCAGCCGAATTGTCCAAAAAATCGGGCCACGGTAGTTATGCACCCCAGCCAAGTCGATCGCGCTAGACCAAATACAAACAACAATGTTTGGCTTGCACACAAATTATTGTAGTAACTGCCCGGCGATCGAACCCGAACCCTTGGGTACTAGCCGACGTTTCAACCATTACACCCAAGTTGCGATCTAATATTTCTTTCAAGTACTCACAAAAAGAAGTAAAATCCCACCAAAAAAACATTCTGAAAAAAATCTAGTAAGTCTCGATGGAAGCTGCTGATATCTCTTGAAAAAGTAATGAAATCAAGACAAAGACGTGCCAGTCTAAGTCCTTACTGCAAAATTAATTATTTATGGTTTAATGTTTGTGTACTTACCGTTAACATTCTTTTATTACGTAGTGGCTTTATCAAGCCTACAATCTGAATGGCTATGAAATCACCGTTTTCCAAGTGGCAATTATTCACCGTCAATGCGGTAGCGGTTCTGGCGACAGATTTGTGCAATAGTTCATGAAGCCACCTAGTTTGTATCCTTGTACTCTTGCAACGCCAAGTCACACACATCAACCATTAATAATAATTAATGCAGTAAGGACGCTTAGACTTGGCACGTCTTTGTTCTTGATTCATACTTTTTAGAGATATCAACAGCATCCATCGAGACTGGGCTAGATTTTTTACAGAATGTTTTTCGCGTGGATATCTTATACAGCGAGTAACACCGCGGGGCACACCTAGCAGGAAAAAATATTAAATTAAGTTAAGTGTGTGGTACGAATGGGTCAGACCGACCTGAGTTATACCACGGCCCCACAGAATATCGGCTTCAAACAACCTCTACTCTATGCTTCGCTATTGAATGAGGTTACCGAAGCCCTTCTCAACCTATTACTCCTAGTTTTTTGAAAGAACTACTACTTCATAAAATTCCTTTTAAAACAGTAATTACCCACTATTTTAGCATGTTACGTCATTGATTCAATTCTGCCCGTGATTGGACACGTCGTATTAATTAGATATTAGCGGTGCTAATTGCCGCGGGCCCCGTGGGACGGGTCCTAGTGATTGATCGCCCGCGGCTACCGATGCCTATCTCATAAGTATTAGCAGGAAATCTGGTTGACTGGTTTGTTTGATTTGCATAGTTCAATGTGTATGAAACGTTGCCGGTAAACGTTTAGGTACGTGTTTAAATACTTCTTTTGCGGCTGTTTTTGCTTTTTGTACGCGTTTTCGTTTACTTTTGAAGACGGCACCGTTAAGATAAAAAAAAACACTTCTATAAAAAGGGCCCGATCAGCGCTTGCTCGTATCTTCAATCAGAAATGTGGTGGCAGCTTATTTTAAGAATACTATTACGCTATTCCATATACAATGACCCCTGTTATCCAGCCCGTGTCCAATCCGGCAACCGTCTATAAACCAACATGGTCTGTTATTTATTATTGAATATTTTTTTGATAATATTCGCTAATGCAGCAAGTAAAGACTTGTACGCTTATTGTATTGTGCTTGACGCAAAGGGTATTGTTGTGATTCTGATTAGGTACACGTACCTAGTAATGTCATCACAAACTCAGAGTCGAAACTAAAAAAAAACTTAACCTGTTTAATGTGTTCTTTGAATCATAATGAATTATGATGCAATATATATATATTAAATATAAAGAATCTTATCATTGGATATGTAATTTGTTGAATCAAAAGGTAAACTTTTGTAAAAAATGTTTGGACAAATATTCAATGACATTCACACAGCGCCATCTAACCCCAATGTAAGCGTGAAGCTTGTATTCATCTTTTTTGAGCTCACGCACACAAATGTTAGTACTGCCCTGGGATGCAATACGGAACCCTTGGTGTAGTAGCCGATGTCACAACCATTACAACCAATGGGTCGTCGATATATACTATAGGGGGTCTGAGGCAGTACTCCGATTAATTCGATAGTCCGACACTGCCCTGCAAAATATTTGTCGGATAAAGAATGTAGAATTGTCGGTAGAGAAAGAAGCGGCGACAGCTTTATTGGATTTGTCATTTATTTCATAGGTTAATAAACTAGTTGACGGTTCACCTGATAATAAGAGATATTTTCCTGTCACCAATGGACATCGAGAACCTTGCAGTCCTTAAACAATTTGAGGATAAAGGAAATCAAGACAGGGGGAATGAATGTTGGCCAGGTTAGATTCAGTCGGTGAAACACAATACGAAGTGTTGTTATCTGGGAGACCGTGTCATCTCTCTGTATATTTGCCGAAACACGGCTCTCATATATTTAAATGCTATCCAATGTCACGCTGTATGTAACAGTTTGCTGAAATGAAGTCAGGTGTTACAGCGTTTTGGAGACATTGCAGTCTTCTTGCTGTCGCATATTTCCTAATCTTATTAAACTAAACTAGGTGTCAGAGTTCTGATCCATACTGCCTTTGAGATTTATGTTATATGTAACTGTAAAAGCGATAAAGGGCCGCGCTATAAACGTGCCAGTGCACGTCCAGATAATGGAGTCATCATGCATCAATCAGGTAATTCAAACTGCAATATACTAAGCAAACTGTTCTAAATCGCACAAAAAAGTTTTAGTAGAGACGTGTCTTACTGGAGGACTTAAGAACTTAATTACCCCCAGATGAATTGAACCACTTAAGCAGTAAGTAACTTAAAAACATTTCAATCAATCGCATGAACGAAAGTAGAAAGACATGAAGATAGTGAAGTAACAATAATCGGATAAAAAAAAGCACTTTTAATACTTCGTTTACCGGATACGGTCATAACGACCGATTAACACCTCTGTTTACTTACAAACTGGAGTTCCAACACACAATACCGTAACAGCAATTGTCGAGTTGACATCCAATGAAAAGGGTGGAGAATCGGAACAGTTTACGGAAACAAATAAACGACGAAATTGTTTTGAAGCTGCGAGAAGTTTAAAAGAAAAGCTCTCTGTCGTTGGCGCCCGGTAATTTTCTCTTTGATGCCACTCTCAGAAGCAGGTACATTGAACAAAGGTGTTGAGCGCCATATTTGATAAAGTCACAAATGTAATTTTACGATTGTTGGCGTTATTTTGTCTCGTCACCAATCAGTGAGCGCCGATCTATAGGATTTGCTGGGGTTTTCGCGATGAAGGAACACGACGGAAAATCGGCTTTAGTTTTGTATGAAGGTATTTGTATTGATATCTAGTCGATTTTTTGGTCTCGTGATTTTAATAAAGTTTAATAGTATGTCTTTACTCTTTACACATATACACAACATATGAAATTTAAGCGTTTTTTTTAAATCCTTTCCCTACGTCCGTTAATTATAATGATTATATTCTCTTATTTCATATAATCTTTTAATTTATTTTAACATTAATAAGAGACGTAAATGTATTAAAAATTATTTTTTAACGTACACGTGTCCAATGATGACCTCCATCTAAAGGGGGATGTTCTTGGAGGAAGGGGGGGGGGTAGATGTATGTCGACTGGTAGGGTTCGGTCCGTGTGAAAATCTCTAGAGGCGGTCTTCGTTCAACGGTGGACACATTAAGCTTTAGTGATGATGATGATGAATAAGTTTTATTAAGAAATATATTTATTACAGATGATAGTGCGCGTGTGGTGCGAAAGCGGGGCTGGTTGGGCACCTACATATGTGCCGGTGACTCCGCAGACCAGCTGCCGAGATGTTCTCGAGTGCTGCCGCGAGCCAGGAGACGAACCATGCTTGCTATTGAGCGTGCAGCCTCAGCACGGAGGTATGTGATCAAAATCAAATAAAAAAAACTTTATTCAAAATAAGTCCATAAAATCACTAATGATACAATTGAAGATCTATACTTAAGACAAAGACAGATCAAGATCATGTCAGCTTTTTTTGTTTTTACCGATGTCTGCTTATGGTATTCAAAACAATTATGTAAAAAGGTATGGATTCGTGATATGCTCACAAAACAATCGAAAAAAGTGTTCCGAATGCAGTGACAGCACACATACACATATATCGAATGAGCGTACAATTACCTAAATAAAAAGAGTACAAATTGTACTCTCTTCGGCGATTCGTTTTTAAGGCACGGATGGCGTATCTACCTTTATATATACAGAATATCATTGATTCGAAAGGATTTAAAAAGATTTTACACTTACTTTCTAGGATTGCTTAGAGAGTAAGATATGTTTGGGTGGGACTATATATATAGTCTATCGGACTATATAGTTATGTGTAGGAAAGAAAAAACATTGAAAAAAGGCCTACAAGTCCTTTTTATGGGTTGCAATCTTTTTTACCGCATTTTTACAACCATGGCAAGATTATATTGCATATTTAAAAAATCAAATAGGTATATTTCAAATGTTATCTGAAAGGTTCACTCGTCAAATGAATTCACTAGCAACTAAACCTCTTATCTCGTGTCACAGTTTCCGCGTCAATTCAGAATTATGACAGTCATGTCTTATTCATGAGTATTATGTTTGTGTATGTAAATACATACGAGTTTAAACTGCTTGTTAAGAAAATGGCCCGGTTCTTACTGTTTTAAGCGCTTTAATGGTTTGGATTTTGGCATGCAGCAGCTGTGGGATGCGTTAATGAAGTAAATATACAAACAAGTTAATAATAAATGGGATACACGTCTGTATGGTATTTATTATTTTTGTATTAGAAGACCGACACAGCTCACAGGATTAGTAAGTTGAAGTTGGCAATGGTTCTCGAGTGGTGTCCGCGTAACGGAAACGAAGCGTAGGCAGACCCCCAACCAGATGTACTAATGACAACTGCTGGGGCCGCGACGAAATCGTTACTAGAGGTCTTCGTTTAGCAGTGGACACATTAAGCTTTAGTGATAATAATGACGCCTGTATTATTATTTAAAAAAATCTTATTGTGTATGTTAAAAATGAGGGAGACCTTTGTTCAGCAGTGAAGTGCGATTTGATTTAACTCTTTACGACCCAGGCAGGGAACACAATTATAAAACGAATGATATCTGTTCAAAATCAGATCACTGGGAGATGACGGGTTAAAGATTGAGAACTCTTTACTATATATGTATGGTAGTAAAAAGTAACTTTCGGTCATATTCAGATTTTCCTTTGTTAATTAATTATTCCAGAATAATATGACATTATGCTTATTTAGACTCGTAGCGAATTGCGGTCGTGGATAACTATGAAGATTGCTTGTTAAAATCAAATTAATTCTTATAATCGTGTATTGACGGTTATGGTCTGGCCAAGTTAATAACAATTGTCTGTGCTGGATTTCAAAATTGCCATACTAAATTGATCGTAAAGATTGTTCGGCGAACCAGTAATGGTTTTGTGGTAACTGCCCCGATTTCGCGAAATAAAAATGACATTTATGATCGAACCAATAAAGCAATTGGAATATACATTCTATATATACAGGAGTTTACATATAGTATAAGATGGATCATTAAATAAGGTTTTTTGTAGGACGATACCTAATACAGCTATCAACATTAAAGTGTTGGAGAGCCATGCTTCGGACAACTGGCGTTAAAACGAATGTGTAAAGTGAATGTATAAAACCAATAAATCCTTCTCTCAATCCCTTTTTTAAAACTCGACATGTATGTATGTGTTTCATAAAATAAATCTTCTGTTGGGCTATAGCCTCCCAGAATGACTATTATTCAGGTTTTGGACCGTACCCTGCTTTGCTGAACCAGTATGTATTGGCGTGATCTCACTGGCTACACATCTAAGATGGACCATTAGCTGGTGGTTAGTTCGTTTGTTTGGGTCCCAAAAGTAATTAGTTCCAACGCCTTCAATCCCACTTGAAGGCTCCACTTATTTAGCGGGGGTAACGCCTGTTACCTACGTCTCACATGATTGCAAGAAATAACGGTAAGGTTAAGGAATTGCTTGAGTACAGGATGAATACAAAACTATGACGAACGTTTTATTTTTAAGTTGCCATTACATCTATCATGGAGAACATAAGGTTTTATGCCATTATATTTTATAAGTTTACATTGATCGGCTATATAATGTGACTCACATTATTAAGATATGGTTTATATGATGTTGTGTCTTTATTTAAATACTAAATCTGTCCGAAGACATAGAAACGCCAATATTGCACATTTGACAAAAGCTCACTCCGTTACAGACACAAGCTTTAGTTCCCGTTAGAGTATTTGATGGGCCTCTAACCCTGTTCGGGGATGTGCCAGGGTGGGACGCGTCACTATTAAATAACAGTGATATCGTGGAAATTAAATAGACTTTTGAAAATTAAACTTTAGTACTAATCGGTGATGATTGCATAAAACTAGGTACTATTAAACGAGAACCTATTAAAATTACAAAAACAAAATACAAAAAACACAATTAACAAGCAACGGAGGGAATGTAAAAAATCGACGTCACTTTAAAAAAAAGTGTATAAAATTAAAAATACAACAAATATTCATCTCTAGCTTTAATTAATGCCACTAAATAAGTTCAATTGATAAAAATGAAATATGATATTTCATCATGAATTTACTCAGATTCAGGTGTTACGACTTAGATTAATCAAACTATGACGTAGCAAGATGCCTTGGGCGTTGTCAAGTCTTTTGATACTAGTGGTCGTTGCTTTGATAGTTATAATCAACTACTGGTTTTGACAAGTAAAGTTCAGATAGTCACCAGCGTTCAAAATCAATGTGTTTTTATATTTAATAGTGATTTTTAGTCAAGGGTGACTGTGCGACCACTGTTTGTAGACCATGCAAATATATTATGTGAGTCCTAATTCTTAGTTATCAAATATTCTACATATATTCTACATTATGTAGACTTCATGATATACTTGCTCGCATTAAAAAAAACTGTTGGTTGCCGGTAAATAAATATAGGACAAAAAATATGCACACCGAAACAATTTCGCTTCCAATATTAAGTTATAAAATCAGATTAAAAGAATTAGGCTGCAGCTTTAATCGGCTTTCAAGCCTTTAACGGAATGTTGAACGCCTTTATTATGTTCTTATTGCAAGTACATGGTTAATTCTCATTCGACATCTGGCGGATGTACTGTTCCTTTGCGAGGTCGAAAAGGAAAAAAAAGTGAAAGCAAATAAAGCCATTAGTGTTGAAATTGATTTTTTTAATTGCCGCTCTACATTAAAGGCAACTGCATTAACACAATACCCTTATTTTGATCTCTCGTATATTATCAAAATTGATTGTTATAAGTATTCTATTGTTTAAAGTAACCAAGTATTCCGTTGTTTAGAGGTATATTTTGTAATTTGGCGACGCGTGAAACTTAAAATTTAACACGCGAATTCTTATTATTGATTTAGGTAGCTATACATATAAATTTATAGAGAGCATCGGTGGTTCATTGGTGTGGACTGTTGCCTTCTAGATATTTTTACGCTATCTAATGTAATAGAATAGGTATCATTGTCACTGAACGTAAATCCCACCACTACTAGCACCTAGCGTGTCACCGCGGGATAAACTGTGGCGTGATTCTTGTAACTGTCCGTCTGCTTTCTACCACTCGTTTGAGCTTTATTTAAGGGCTTCTATAATAACGAGCGGCTTGCTTGTTTACTGGAAATTTAGGTTTTAATCCCGTACATTTATTTCTTTGGATAAATTAGTTAAAGTTCTAAACTTAAAATTAATATCTCAATTAAGTTTTCTTAACAAATCTATTAATTATTCAGTCAGAAGAGGTTTTTGGTAGTAGTTAATTATAATATCAACATCGATGTGATAGATCGATGGCCAAACTAATAAAATCAAATGATATCTAGTGATAAAAGATGTATCGTTGTAAAATAAATTATGTTCTGAAACACACATAACAGTTTCGTGAAATACATTTTAGCAATGCCAGACTTAATTTAGTCACAGGCCCAAGTGGGCAATTGACAGGGCAGAGGGCAGTCTTTGATTTAAAGAGTCCACGATCCCATAGACAGAATAAACTAAGTACCTATATCTGAGTAAGCGGTCTCTATTCAAGCGTACAATTTCGCTCAATCTCGCCGCGCAGCCTAATAGCAGTGACCATAGACGGGACGTCTATAACTGTAACCACCGTCCACTTCCTTGTCTCTTTTGCATAATATATCACAGGCTGAGGTCGCATGGAGAATCGATGATTGTATCGAGCATGGGCTGCGAGCTTCATATCTCGATTTACTCGATGCAAAAAATTGAGACGCCAGTAATTGCGTCCCGGTGGACGATTCTGGAATCGAGAAAAGCATTCCTAAACTGTCGACCGGGCAGTGCTAAAAGCTCCAACATAATAATTCAAGTTTTAATGTAATATGTTTCGGTATTGTGTCTATTCAGACTTTTCGTAAAACCAATAAAAAGGGCAAAAGTAAATGTTTATGATAAAAAGGATTAAATACCTAGTAATATAAGAAAGAAAGATACAATATTGAAGACATTTAAATACTCTCCTATCTGCTTTTTTATGTTGGTGCAGGTGTAGTTAATTATTATTCAAACCAAAAAAAGTATGATAATCTTAATTTTTAATAATCAAATGATGTTCATTATGAACCTTAGTGATCGTATGAATCGTATTTCTTGTTGAGAGTTAGTGGTGGATTTACGCTAGGAACAATGGGATCTAGTGCCGGTGCCCAGGACGACATAATTTTTAGGGTGGCAAAATTTGAAACTTTTTATAGCATTATTTATTGAAAATACCCAATATTATTTATTTATTTTAAATAAATTATTTTAGGAATAGAAATCTCGCATTGAATTGTAATAACGCGTGATTAATTCGAAATTAGTGATTAGCTTTTGGGCTTTGTTCAGTGCCCAGGGGCGGCAATAAGTTTAAATCCGGCCTTGCTGAGAGCCATCTTCCTTTTTCCACAAACAGTAACTGTTTTTGTAAACAGCTACCGCAGGACAGTTTTTTCAAAATAATTCGTGCTATCGATTCAAGAATACATATCCCAGTATTCCGTGGGAAAGATATGGCCGAAATGTCATTTTCACTCTTACACGCACCGGACATAAATCGCGCCGACCTCGTCCCCTACCGGCGTTTATTTTTAAATTGCCTGCACTTAGCTGATTCAATTAAACTTATCTTAATATGGTGGCATCAGGTTCTTTATGCTCAGTTATGATTGAATAAGGTTTTTGAGGATCAGTTCATTTCACCACAATATAACATTACTTATATAGCTGAGCATTAGCGAGTAGTTTTAAGTTTACGATACAGGTTGTCACGATGTTGATGATTATTTAGGTATCGTCTAATTAAGTATTGACATTGTTGTTTTATAAGATATAATATATTGTGTTAGATGGAAATACATAAATTAGATATACACCAAACCCTTGTGGTGTAAAAAAATTAGGAGCGGACTTTTTTTTTAGAATTATTAATAGATTTTTTAGGTACTTTAACATTAAGTTTCTTTTATTATTTTTACTTTTTAAAGGGAAATTACTTAAGTTCTTGTGTCGGAGGTTTTTTTAAATTTTTAATTTAATTTTTTTATGCGGGATTGGTTCACAAAGTCACTAAACGCGCGGTGGAGCGAGTGGCAGTGGGCTGGTCACGTATGTCACAGAACCGATGGTCGTTGAAGCAGTCGTCCTAGCGTAGAGGCCGCGTCTTGGCAAGTGTAGCGTAGGACGCCCGCTGGCCCGATGGACTGACAACTTACGATCGCTGATGGAGGCTGGATGAAAAACCGGAGGATTGGGATATCTGGCGCAAAATGGTGAAGATCTACTCGTATGTCCAGCAGTGGACTGCGATAAGTGGAAGAGATGTATTAAATTATATGAGAAAAGGAACCAATAGGTTTATTTTACAATAATAGTTCAATATACATATAAATCACCATTTATTTCCATATTCGGTCATTATTAATTTATTCGCTATTCCAATTTGCAACAATGCAAAACATGCAAAACACATTGCAAAACATTAAACTTTCTCATAATTACATTTTAATGGCTTCCATAGTAATATTGCTTTTGGCAGTAAATGTTTGAGATATTATCGGCGATGTTCGTTCAAAAGGGGTCGAATGTACTTCACTCATAAATATTTACAATTCTTTGTTAAGGTCACATCACATATGAGAAGTAAAAGTGGCCCTCTTGTTATATGATAATATTATTCACAACTCAAATAATACAGTTACACACAATATTCTTATTAAGGTTTTATGTATGGGGCAAGAACTGTTTAATTCGCAGTGCGTACGAGTGAGCAGACGAGTTCTAGAGTGGAGACCGCGTCTCGGCAAGCGTAGCGTAGGACGCCCTCCGGCCCGATATACCGACGACTTGCGAAAGGTCGCTTTGTATTGTCTCACCGCTTTTCTTCTTTCTAGTTGTGAAGATCACTGGTACAATGTAACAAAAAGGTATTTTGAATATAAAAATACATACGAGTACGCTTGACTTAGAAAATCGGTAGTTGGTCTATCTTACTCTTGGCTCTTGATACAATTGAGCTGCTGACGGACGGCTTAATGAATCCCATGAAATGTCGTTAAACGTAGGCAATATCCAAAATCGAAAGCAACATGTAAAAAAAACGGGCCGTCGAAGCTCTATGAAATGACGGTTTTTTAATGTGCTAGCTTAGATATATTTTTCAGTTCTTACAGACATAATTTGCCATATGATTTCCATAACTGTAATTACCAACTACCACATACAAACCCTAACGATTGTAAATATTTTAACAAATATTAAAGGACTGTTTCTTTTTCTAAATGAATGCCAACATGCTTTCAGATACCTAATAATAATATAATATGTACTCAAATATTGTACTCCCTTAGGTGTGAGCCTCATGTAGCGTCGATGTTTCGTCTTTAATTACAGTTTTAACTACCTGAGTTGTTTACCTACATACTTGTTTGATGATTAAATCGATTTGCTTATCAACAATGCGTAGTCAACTTTACATAGCGCCTGTGCCAACAACCACGCACATGGTAAAATTAATTAAGATTGTTATCCAATCCCCTCATTTCTTACTGAACTCATGGGAACTGAATGCAAAATATTATTATATCTCGTCAGCGTTATTGCAAATTTTACTTTAACAACTATAATTTTGTACAATAAACATGTATTTTGAGGAATTGAGCAAGCGTAAGCGTGCGACGGATGTGACGGCGGGGATGGCTTTTAGTGAGAAGGAAATAAACATGCACTTCAGTTTCCTTTACTTTCTTACTCACTCAATAACTTGTGCGTTTAAAAGCGATAACATTAATAACGTTTCTTATAAATCGAAATTGCAATGAAAAGTGATTGTGTAATACTTGTTGCTCACATGTTTTAAGTAGGCGTTATCTTGAATCTTTTAGGATGCGATAAGTTGTCGTTACTTTTGAGTTTTACCTGTATTTATTTTAAATGGTTTTGTGATTGAATCTGTGAATTGGCCATTGAATAATCAAGAAATGATTCGTCATTGTTTTGGAACGCGTCAAATTTATCACTAATCACTATAGTTTGATGCGCTACAGCTCTTCTCAAAATCGGTGCGTAATTTAAAACACATTACAATTCGTTTAACACAATTCGTTAAAACAGTTTGTCGTGTTGTCACACCTTCTTAAAATTGAATCTTTGTTTACAAAAGAACAAAGAAATCACGTGCCAAATCCCTATTTCATTATAAACTTGAGTAAGTTTTTATGGCTCATATAAAATATTTACGGTGACACCAAAAGTAGCATTTGTTGCCGGGATAGCTACTGTCCAGGTATTTTATGATTTTGCCCTAAAATATTTTGGTCTAAGGTAAAGACCGAAAAACGGTGAATCCGTTTGATGTAGATCTTAGGAGAAACCCCTAGTCTTACATTAATATTACTTTGCCTTTCCTGGTACAAAAATTTTGACGTATCATTGTAGTAATACTGTTTGAAGAGATGTGGGTAACCTCTCTGATCCCCAATACAAACGAATTCGTTTGTACTTATAATGAATTATGTGTACAAAGCAAAACTATTCAACCTCGTATTTTAAACGACCCTAAAGTAAAATGTTGATGTATGTTATTTGTATGCTATCAAATGCAATGTCCTGACACCGTCGCCACAAGTACCGTTAATAATTTTTAATTTTCTAATGCGGATACTTTTTTATGTCTGTACCTACCCAATTGTTTCTTCATTTAGTATTTTTCGAAAAGTGGAGTTATAAATGTTCCTGCTTCTAGCCTGCTTCCACTATGCATAAATAATGCCGAGTGACCTATTTGGCATGTATAATTTGATGTATATGCCGAAAAAATATTTCTTACTTTCTTTATTCTATTTTACTAAAAGGTACCTACAAATACCTACACATAATTTTGTTTTTTATACTAAACTGCATAGTTTCACTGTGTTATCTATATGAACAAAACAATTTCAGGCAAGGAAGTTAACCGTCTATTGTCTACAGCTCCACCCGCATAGTTCCCGTCTGTAACTGGAAAGTTTTATCAACTCTACGTGCAAAATCGCATATTTTACTGAATAAATCCCGTCACCCAAATTCAGTCTATGTTAGCGATTTATGAAATTCTTTTGCATTGGATTGAATCAGTATATAAGTAGCTTACTATGCAGCTATATGGCGTGTGTATGACTGAGGATATTTTTTTATACGTCATACATAATTTATCATACACATAACGATGTGTCAACAGGCAGACCACTCGTCACGATGCGAAATACAGGGAAATGCGAATTATAACCTATGGAAAAAAGAAAGAAAGAAAAATTTGTTTGGCGCAATAAAATTGTAACATGTTATTCCTTATAATGCTACCAAAATGGTGGCCACTCAGCTAATGCCAAGACACTTTCCTACGTATAACGTAACTTGGTATCTTTAATCTTTAGCAGAGTACTGACATATATAATATACGTGCTAATAATATGTACGATTTAAGTAGGTACTTCCATCAAGCCCAAAAAACAATAATTGTTATATATTTTCCGCTCAATATGTAAATTGTTTTAGCTTGTTCAAATAATGGGTACTCAGGGTTGTAAACCTTCTCTTGGAAGCTTCTAAGGGTAAAAATATTTGTTTAGCAAAAAACGTTCATTAATTCAACTTTGCAAAGACAAGATAAATGATAAAGTGTATTCGGTTTTCCAAAAAGATCCCCCGTTGTTGGTTTTGACGGCGTAAGAGATATGAGCTGCGAATTTCAATTATTTTTTCAAGGTTTTTGTGCTGAATATCTGGCCAATTACATTTATGCTGTCTTTGTCAAATCCATTTAAAGTTAGACACTCATATGAGAGAAAACTTATACAAAACTCGGCAAGCAGTAGCAAAGGACTTTGGAAAGCAATATCAAGCATTACAAATTACAAAAATCCAAAGGGTATCTCATCCAATCTTATTGCCAATGGTGATCCACTAGATGGTGTCAATCGACTAATAAGTTTTTTGCCAATATTGGTAAAAACTTAGCTAACAGTATTGCTGGCAGTACGAGCACATTTTCATCTAATTCCATTCCGCTCGCACCTAACTCAATGGTGCTTCTGCCTACTGACAAAGCTGAAGTTGGTAACCTTATATTCAATTTTCGTGATGGATGTGCTGTAGGGGTTGACCAAATATCAGGACAGCTATTGAAGCGACACCGCGACCTGTTAATCCCTCCAATTACATACGTTTGTAATCTTTGTCTGAATAGTGGAGTTTTTCGGACGTGTACAAGAAGTTTCTTATTATACCTGTCCATAAGGGTGGTGCCTGAGTCGATGTCAATAACTAACGGCCAATATGTCTTCTCCCTATTCTATCTAAAATATTGGAGAGATTGATGAATAGACGCCTGGTGGACTTCCTTGAAAAATACAATATTTCATCATCATCACAATACGGATTTCGCTCCGGGAAGTCCACTGACGATGCTGTACATACTCTTACCGATTTCGTTGCCACTGGCATGGATAATGGGGACAAGGTTATTAGAATTTTCATCGATTTGGTTAAGGCATTCGACACCGTCTCCGTCGCGATTCTGTTAGATAAAATGGAAAGACTGGGTATCAGGGGCTTGCCTTTCAAACTCTTGTTATTTGACAAACCGCTACCACCGCTACCACCGCTAGATCACCAGTAACGGATCTGAATCCGTCGAGAAATGTCCACTGAAGAACCGTGATGATGTTGCGAAGAGCAAGGAGGTAGGAGACAGAAACGCAAGATGCAGACTTCTCCACCTAGTGCTTCTAGCGCCGATGCTACCGGAAACCAACTCGTCACTGAAAGCATATTAGAGCTACGCCAGGAATTCGCCGACTGCATCAAAGAGATGCGAGAGTTTCGAGAAGAGATGGCTCAGCTACGAGAGTCTTTCTCGTTGGTGGCGGCTCGTCTGGACAGTGTGGAGCAACGAGTTGCAGTACTGGAGCAGCGTCAGCCGACAATTGATACGCAAGAACCGAGGAGCTGGAGCAATCTATAAAAGAGTTGAAGTTGCAAATCAACGATCGGGACCAAGAAGCTTTGCTTACTTCTCGAAATCGGCACTTGCCAGAGGCGAACGGGGAAAACCCGATGCACACAGTGACCGTCCTGGCTGGTCGTCTGGGCGTGCAGCTGGAGGAGCGTGACGTAGTGTTCGCAGAGCGCGTGGGTGCGCCGCCGGGCGAGAGCGGGCGCGCGCGGCGACTGGTGGTGCGGCTGGCGCGGCGCGGCCTGCGCGACGACCTGCTGCGCGCGCGCGCGTGCGCCGCACCTCACTGGCGCCGACGGCACCCGCATCTACCTCAACGAGCGACTGACGCGACATAATCGCCAGCTGTTTCACCGTGCTCGCGAGAATGCCGTTCGAAGCGTTGGCGCTACGCCTGGACCAGGCGCGGTCGTATTTTCGTCCGACAGGAGGATGGAAAACCTGTTTACCAAATACGCGCAGCCGACGATGTTGCCCGTATTTTTGGACCCACTATTGTCAGCTGACTCCCGATGAACAGACTTTTCTTCGGACCAGAGATGCTGCAGAAGGACAAACACAGTAAAACTATAATGGTGGTTCAATTCGTTTTATTGTTAAATGCACATCATTATAACAGTAACAGTAATATTATTATTATTTAAGTTTTTGAACACTATAGCAAAAACAAATATAACATTTCTCATTATGTATAACTATTTACAACTTCATCTTATTTACTTTGTAAGGTTTAGTCTCTTATATTATAATTATCCAAATTTTTAACAACTGCATAACTATAATTAAATTTTTGTATGTGTTCCCATTATGCTTCCCTAAATTTAATTGCATTAAATTCTTATACAAATCTTGTCCAAATGGCAATCCATCATATGTCATACATCCTCCTCTCCTTTAGAAAAATGATTGGAATCATGAACTTTAGGGTTGGACTTTTTAACGCAGGATCTTTGAATACAAAGCATGATGAGTTTATAGTGGCCATGGAGAGGGTATCCCCAGATATCTTGGCAATTAATGAGACCTGGCTAAGGAAGGGGGAGGATGAAAAGGCACCCAAATTGCCAGGGTACCGACTACAGCATAATCCAAGACCAGAGTGCATCAAGAGGGGAGGGGAGGTGGAGTTGGGTTTTACATCCGTAAGGGTATCTATACCCGTACATGCCAACATCCCACCTCATCCTCTGTGGAACAGATGTGGATTAGGGTGCATATCAACAATCTTAGAATAATGGTTGGCACTGCTTATAGACCACCATGGCAGGACGTGAGCGACTTCCTTGATGCCATCACAGACTCAATTAGTTCCTTCTCTGGTCATGATGGATAATTTTGGCTGGAGATTTTAACATAAACTACTTGACTCGGAAAACAGTAAAACAAAAGAGCTTATACAATTGTTATAGTATTAACTTGCATCAAATTGTTACCGAACCAACACTACACTAAAGACCTGCAGCCTGATAGATATTATATGTACAGATGTTCATGTACTTAAGGTTACAGTACATCATATTGCTGACTTGGGAGGGCATGCTATCGTCACAGCGGAATTAAAAATTAAAAAGGAGAAACCATGTGCTAGATGGGTTACATACAGATCCTTAAAAAATATACTGCCAGCTCAACTTACTCATGACCTTGACAGAGTCAACTGGGAACACTTTCAGGATTCATGATGTCAACACATTAGTTACAACATTTGCCACCTGGATAACATCGCTTTTTGACCTTCACGCCCCTATTAGATGCCGCAAATTTAAACATCCACCACATCCCTTGGATAACTGATTCAGTAAAAACCATGATGCAAATTAGGGACAACTGCCACAAAAATATAAATTAAATGGAACAACAGCTGCTAAAGAGTGTTACAAAAACATGAAACTTATAGTGCATAAGGCTATTGAATGTGAAAAGAGATGTTACTTTAGTAAGCAAATAAATAACAACATTGGTAATTCAAAAAAACTATGGCGCAATCTTAAAGATAACGTGGTCCCGAACAAAAAACACAGTATTGAGTTACCGTCGCATTTTGATAACCCTGGCCTCATAAATAACCACTTCTTGAGTATACCTGTTCACGAAGAAGTGACACTGTCCCAACTAACATATTATGTGCATCATAAGTATAATTCAGCGACATTTACACTCAAGCCAGTTAGCGAAGACACTGTCCTACAAGCTATAAAGAGCCTTAAATCGAATGCGCGGGGTGATGATGGATAGCTCTGGATATGCTGATTTTGACCTTACCCCAGTCACTAACAGCCATCACCCACATTATTAACCAATCCATAATAGAGGCAACTTTTCCTGAAAGCTGGAAAGTAGCGGTTGTAAAGCCACTGCCAAAAGTAAACCACCCTGTTGCTTTGAGTGACCTTCGACCTATTAGTCTTCTGCCATGCATCTCCAAGATACTAGAGAAAATAGTATGCATACAGCTCACCAAGTATCTTGAAGACAACAACATTCTGCCAAAGCGTCAATCAGGGTTTCGAAGAGGACATGGCACCGCAACCGCTCTTGCTGATGTGGTAGATAGCCTCCTGATGGCTCAGGATGAGGGTCAGCTCAGTGTACTCCTGCTTCTTGACTTTTCCCGCGCTTTCGACTGCATAAATACAAAATTACTCTTGGCCAAAATGTTGTACTATGGCATTGATCCCCATACTGTGAGGTGGTTTCACAGTTACCTGCAGCAACGGATGCAGTATGTTGAACTGACAAAGGCAGATGGTGCTAAAGTTCGGTCAGCATCACAAGTTGTTGCACATGGAGTTCCTCAGGGCTCGATACTAGGCCCAATCCTCTACATTTTGTACAGTGCTGACATAGTCAGCAGCATTTCACACTGTGGACACCATCTATACGCAGACGATCTGCAACTGTACATATCATTTAAGCCTGCTACATGGATGCAGTATCAAGGATTGAGAACGAATTTCAGCTTGGTGCAAGTCTAATTGCCTAACCCTAAATGCCAAAAAATCAAAAATGATGCTGGTAGGTAGTAAAAAAAATGTCCAAAGATTTAATGATCAACCCCTGGACATAAAAATAAATGGAGAGACTATCATGTGTGTCCCTGAAGCAAGAAATCTGGGGCTCCTTCTTGATGGCCATTTGAATTTGAAAGCCACATTGTAGCTTGTTCACGCAATTGCTTTTATATACTCAAGTTGCTTTATAAATACCGACCATATTTAAGTGAACATTTGAGAATTCTATTGTGCGACTCACTGATCCTTTCAAAACTAAATTATTGCGATATAGTGTATGGGCCATGTCTTCTTAAAAAAACTTCCAAGCTAGTACAACGTATACAGAATGCTTGCGCACGCTTCTGTTTCCAGATACCACCACAATCACATATTACACCCTTTCTTAATGCAGCTAATATGATCAAAATGGAGGCCCGCAGGAAACTTCACTTGGCTACTCTTTTGTTTGGCATCATAAAGACTGGTACTCCAAGCTATCTTTACGAAAAACTCGTGTGGGCTCAAGACCAGTGCAGGTTAAAAAGAACGTGCACTCACACATTTCTTGCAGTTAAACATCGCACAGTCTTGTTTAGAGGGTCATTTAGGTTTGCTGCCTCGCGTGTTGGAATGATCTGCCACCCCGCTACGTGATCTGAAAACACATTACACATTCCATAAACATGTCAAAAAATATCTTTTATGGTCACAGACACATGCCTACTTACCGTCGGGGTTTTCAAGTAGTAGCACGAGTTCGGCCTCCAAACACCAACTTGTCCCTAGATACTCTGGTTTTTGTATGTTTTGTGTGTGTTCGTTTTGGTATGCTTAATTTTTTTTTTTATTACAACTCTAATGTCACTAAATGTATTTAATGTAAAAATATTCTTTAACTATCTTCCTTTTCTTTGTTTTGTTTGTCTAAAAATCATACATGTGAAGCGTCAATGTCAGTGTGTCATAACGCTGTCATAACCGTTTCGTTTACCAATTTATGTTATGTTATCGTTCATTAATGTTCTAATTTTCTTCTGTATATAATTTTAAGTTAATTTCACTTTTTAAAATGTTTTTATTATTGTTTTTTTGTGACGTCATTTCTACAATGGGTTCCGTCAGAATATCGGCGCTGTTGCGACGTCTTTGCAAAGCATCGCAATGGCTTATGCTGAGACGGAACCATTTGACCTGTTTATTTTTATGTTTCTGTTTTTGATGTTTAAATAAGTAATATTAAGTTTTTTTTTTTTTATCTCTATATTGTTTTTAATTTTCAAAGGTCAATAAATGGTTTTCTTTCTTTCTTCTTCTTCTTTCTTTAGTTTGCTATATTTAACCTATCACAGTTAACTCCTGGACAGAGCTCTCTCCATTTAATGGAAGCTATTTCGATTTCCCACTTTTCTCATTAAAACCATTTTAATTTAATATTACAATGCCATCAATAAATCATACCAATCATTTACGAAACATTCGCCACAAGTACTGCTAACATTACAAGTTTATTATCTTCATCATATGATTAGAAATAGTCCCTACTGAGCAACTTATTTTCCGAACTTAAGATAATATATTATTAAATTATACCATGCATCCAAAGTCTATTATCGCTACAATTTGGTCAGTCGTTGAAAGACTCGGGTGTCCCAAGGGAACACTATGTTATGGAGAAAGTAGCCCATTACGATCGAAGACTTATGGATTAATTTGATCAAAGAACGTACGGCTCATGGAACAGCCATTGAAAAGTATTTTTATTACTTTATAAGAAATCTTAATTTATTATTTTATGTTTTTTAAACGTTACATATTTGGATATCTGGCACAGTATGGGGGAGACCTATGCCAAGCAGTGGATGGTGAAGCGAAGCGTAAGACATAAGATAGGTACACCAAAATACAAGTGGTAAGAAAGGGAACAATGCAAGAATTAAGTAGTTCACAAACGGAAAAAATAATGACAAAGCCAGAACATAATAGTGGTGGTTAATGGTGACCAGCATGTGATGTGGCTTACAAGTCTGCTGCAGCACTGGCGTTCTAATGGCAAGCTCCAAATTTGAAGTTTATAATCCTAGAAAAAACTTCAAATTTGGAAATAGATCTACCAAAGATCTATTTCCAAATTTGGCTGGTATTTTTAAAGGTCAATTCATTAACAACCGCCCTATTCCCAGCCTTGAGCCATATAACTCCCGCCCACGGCTTCGTTAAGCGAAGAATAAATTATTCTTTTCTCTTGAAATTACATCCCTCAAAGGATTATTTTACCGAAATAAATCAGCTCAAAATAGAGAGATTAAACGAATTTAAGCCGGTCTAGGATATTAATTAAAACTAATACAATAACCATAAAGACGGCGAACTTACAAGTACAAACTACCTTGCTTGTTGGTTGCTGAACATGCATTTATACTATTATTTTCTTGTATTTTGTTGGGTTTTTTTCCTTATTTTTTTTGCGCAAAAAATATATTGCAATTATTTTTATTAACTGTAATACTTAAAAATTGTGAATAAATATTTATATTTATATTACTGCCTTTTAACAAGGATCGGGTTATGGTTAACCCCTCAAACATAAAATACATAAGGGAAGGCCTTTACCTAGGTGTGATATAGTGGTTTAAGGATACACACACAAGCTGATTATCCTTTTTACTTATACTGACGAATAATCATTTGTGATAACTAGTTTCGGACATTAATATTTACGGTTTGAATAAAGAATTTAGATTGTTACATCCGTAGGTAATAATTACTTTAATAAATGTCTTTCATCCTTTATTGTCAATTTTCCACAACGATATCAAAATATAAATCATCATAATGATATCGACAATCTATCTACAAATATATTCAGAATATTACATACGCCGTTAACATTATAATATAATCTATAAATACATGGTTGACTGGGTGATATAATATGCAATATAAATAAAATTGGCGTGTCTGTTTATAATATGGTTTCCTTGCAGTCCTCGGACTACCACCGGAGCATAGAAATTTGTGGTATACCGTCAATATAATATAACACCTAGTGATGATAGTTTGTATGGAAAAGGATAGTGGATTGCACATGAAAATCTATTTTATTTAATAAGCGGTAACTTTTGTATAAATTGTTCCATAAAAAGTGCTAGTGAATTAATATTGCAGTGTAATGATGTGTGATGTGTACTGTGCCTTTTGTGTTTGTTACGAAAAATAATAAATCTTATATATATTTAAATAACAATTATAAATAAATATTATAAAGAAAATGTAATTTCACAGGTAGCTGTTGAAAATGTATGCAAGTTTATTTTAGAAAAAAATTTTTATTTTACCGCGCGGTTCGCTACTCTTACTTTTACTGCGGGATATATCTTATATCGCGGGGCACAACTAGTCGAAATATGATAGTATACCTCGAAGGATAGTTCGAGTCAGTGTGCTGTGCAGTGTGCAATGTAATCAAATTCAAAGTGCATGTTACTTGCATTACTGATATTAAATTTCTTTAGCCAAATTTGACTAGTCTTAATCATTCACATGATAGACTCGCTAAATGAAAATAAATAACTGACCCATAAAAATATAATATTTTAAGGTACCTATGTAAACGGTAAATATTTTCCTTTCTATTAGCAAATACAATTTTAACTTAAATACATATACGGCTTGAATTCAACGAGAGAATTCTTTGTATTCTTATTAGTAGCTAGGTGGTAGTCAAAATATAGTAACATTTTAACAGCCTAAAGAATCGTACGAAATAGCGTTTATTATTTTATTTGTAAAGCTTTTTTTCCTTATTACGTTTTGTACTAAATACTGCTCCATTTAAGACAAAGACATACGAATACAATATTCTCCAAGTAACAAGTAAGTACTGATAAGCTCTCATACAATATTTCTGTATTGAATGTGGTAATAAACATTCCAGTACCTACCAGTCAGCGGATATTGATTTTAGTCTTCTTCTTCTTTTCGAATCCATGTGTCCAAAAAACTAAATATGATAACGGGACTAATATTGGACCCTTCCATTTGGCATCCAGCGGTCCCGGAAACCGCTCGAAGATGGACAATTCAGCAACGGCGGATCCAGGGGGAGGGTCATGGGGTCATGACCCCCCTGAGCTATTTTAAGTACAATACTAACGTTCATTAACAAAATACCTTACAAGTTCTTAACTTGACTATTAGTATGTGATGTCCTGGCGCCTAACCTGGATCCGCCCTAGAATTTAGGCATGTCAGAAGGTGTTCCATTATCTCTTACCGAATTTCACAGCTCCGGTCAACATTGTATTCATTGAATTTATATAGAAATTGTACAAGTATACTAAAGTTCTTGGAGCATCTTCATTATTTGCCAAGATCCATAACAATATGTCTTGTAATCTTACAGAAACAAAAAATAACTAGATGCACAATCTCCTTCAAAAAGTGTCCACTGCAATACTCTGCCATGGCGTCGGTTGGGCAGAGGTTTCATTCAAATTTCACATGTCACAATGACATAGTAGTGTGCACGTGTTTTGATTTTGTACCCTTACAGTGACGAGGTAAGGTCAAATTTAAATTCAACATTTTATATTTTGGGTTCCATACAATTAACCATCAATGTTTAGATCTTAAAAAATGATGTTGAGGTTTCTAGAATTTTTTTATAAATTTTATAGTTTGCGCGAGAGACACTTCCAAAGTTGAAAAAAGTGGGGCATTTAAATACATACATAAAATATTCAAGTTTGTGTATTTTTTCTAGCAACTCAATAGGTCAATCGGGTTAGCCTTGTATAATGAATTCTAAGTAGGTACACAAATACGTGTTTACTATAAACATGTCTTGTTACTCCGAGATAAACATTATTCATAAATGCGCATATGAATTGATAGCACCTAGACACAGACACCGAAGCTCTCGCAAGACTGTCAATCATCTTTAATCATCATCAGCTCATTAAACGTTCCCACCGAGGCACGAGCCAACCCGTAAAGGGAGATTAGGCCTTAGTCGTCCACGCGGGCCCAGTGCGGATTGGACGACTTCACATACAACCTTCGAATCTCTTCGCAGGCTTGCATGAAGGTTTCATCTCGATGTTTTCCTTCACCGTAAGAGCGTCGGATAACGTACTATATTTTCGAAATACATTGGTACGTGTCGGGATTTGAACCTCAGCCTCCCGATAGAAGGCGACAGTCCACACCACTGAGCCACACGCTCGTCATCTTTAATACAATATATAATCCATAGTAATCAATGTGAAAATATTGTTTACACATAACATAAACATGTTTGTGAGTCCGTCTTTCATGGCCCAACCGAGCGACTAATTGACCATTATGAACTTTTTTAAGGCAAGTTTTTCAGTAAGCAAATGGCAATAAACAGAAACCGTTATTTGCAAAACAATAGGAAATATACTGTTAAATCTTTATGAGGTAATGCACATATTCCGTGATTTGCATTAGATTTACACAAGAAAATAAAAAAAAAGTATCAAATCAAATCAAATCAAAATGTATTTATTGTGAATCACAGGTAAAGAGATGGTACATTTTAAAAAATAATATAGAAACACTGTGTCCCGCCTCTCGGGCATACAACAGAAAACAGATGGTCAAATAGCGCTCATTAGTACATCGGACTCTTATTTCATTTACAATCTCATATTATAATCACACATTTTTGTCAAGTAGGTACGCGTTAATTTCATAATAACATTTTTCTGTTAACAATTTATTGAGTTTGCTTTTAAAGGTACATATGTCATCTTCGTTACGAATTGACTCTGGCACCTTATTATATATCCGTGGGGCATTGCAGAAAAAACTTTGACTCATAAGTGTAGACTTACATGCAACCATACAGAGGTTATGTTTATGTCGCTCACGTGTTCTAAAATCAAATAAATTGAGATTTTGTTTAACAAAAACGGCACACTCGAATATGTAAATACACGGTAAAGTAAGTATTTTGTGTTTTTTAAAAAATGGTACGCAGGAGTCAGTTCGTTTTAGTTGGAACATTGATCTTAAACATTGTTTTTGCGCTCTAAATACATCAATTTTATTTGTCGAGTTTCCCCAAAACACTATGCCGTACCGCAAAGTCGAAGCGACGTATCCATGATAAGCAGTCAGTAATGCGGTCTCAGTAGTTACTTTAGATAATTTATATAAAGCATAAGAAAATCTACTTAATCTATTACATACATTCTCAACATGGGGTTTCCACTTTAAGGTTTCGTCAATATGAAGGCCTAGGAATTTTGTAGACTCAGTTTCTTTAATTGTTTTGCTATTGTAGTCAACTTGAAGCCTCGGAATATCACTTTTTTCAATCTAAAGTTCATTAAAACAGTTTTATCTAAATTAATTTTAAGATTATTATTATCAAGCCATTTTATTATAGATTTCAATGTCATACTTATTTCAATTTTTAAATTTGTCAAATCATTATTACTAAAGAGGATAGTGCTATCATCAGCAAACAATGTCATACAATGTCTTGTTACAGAAGGCATGTCGTTAATGTAAACAAGAAACAATAAAGGTCCTAACACACTTCCTTGGGGAACACCATACCTTACCACTCTGTATTTAGAATCATAAAACATTTCTATTTTTGATTTGAGATCCATTCTGGTGATTCTAGTACATTGTTTCCTACCCGATAAGTAAGATTTTAACAAATCGTAGATATTTCCTCTAATTCCATAAGCATATAATTTTCGCATAAGAATGTTATGATCTACATAATCAAAAGCTTTGGACATATCCATAAATAACGCGGCTGTTGGAGTTTACCATCAATGTTTGTAATAACTTTATGAAGAAAATGATATATCGCAGTATTTATAGATTTATTTTTCTAAAGCCGTACTGTTCGGGAGTCAGAATATTGTATTTTTCGAGGAACCCGTAAAGACTATTATAAATAACTTTTTCAAATATTTTAGAGAATATTGGTATAAGAGCTATAGGTCTATAATACTGCATGTTCTCATTGTCTTCTTTTTTAAATAATGGTTTAATTATAGTATATTTTAAACATTCTGGATAAATCCCTTGTTCTATGCATAAATTTATTATAAATGTCAAAATAGGAGAAATAATATCACAAACATCTTTAATAATTTTTGTTATTATGTTATCATAACCAGCACTATTAGTATTTTTTAATGTATTAATTATATTTTTAATGTCAGAGGGAATAATCGGTTGTATAAAAATTGAATTAATGTTATTATTAAGTGGAATGTCATAATTATTTTTATTTTTTACATCAGCCTGAACTTCGTCAATAAAGAAGTTGTTAAAAGCATTCGCGATTTCATTGGGATTACTAATAACACGGTCGTTTAATTTAATTCTATTAATATTTCTTTAGGCAGATTAGTTTTTGATTTATTTATTATATTCCATGTTGCTTTGGACTTATTAGTGGACGTCTTCATATAAAAGTTATTCTGTGCTTTTTGAGTCGATTTAATCACGGTTTTATAACGTTTAGAATATAACTTAAACTTATTTTTATTGTTCACACTGGGGCAAGTTCTATATTTCCACAAAAGTTCACGTCTCCGTTTACAACATAGTTTAATACCCCTACTTAACCATTTAGGGACAGTCTGCGAGTGTACTTTTATCTTAATTAAAGGAAAGCAAAGGTCATATATTAGTTTAAAAAGCTCATGAAATTTAGTGAATGCTAAATTGGGGTTATTTGTAGCATAAACTTCACTGAAGCTAAGCTGTTTAAGGTATTTATTGAATATAAGCCTATTTTCAACAGAGTAGTCTCGTTTCATGACAAACCAATTTTTAAGGGTGCATGTTTTCTTTACTGGACATTTAATGATTTGAGCTTTATGGTCTGATACTGCAAGTTCAATAATATCACCAGTACAGCCTTTTATGTTATGTGCTATGTTATCAATACACCTACCACTGACTGGTCGTGTTGGAACTTGAAAATGAGGTTTTAAATTATGACTTGCAAGTATATTCAAAAAACCATGTCGATGGATTGGGAAATTTGTGGTTTTTAAAATATCGATATTAAAGTCACCACACAACACTATTTTCTTGTTATTATTTATAACTTTATTTAAAATTTTATTTAGGTTATAAAGAAATGATTCAATATTTATACTATTGTTTTTTGGTGGACGATAAACGCATATAACACATATTTTATGTTGAATTAGTTCAATAGCACAACACTCTATTACATTTGGAACTGATAGTTTATTAATATCATCAATGGACCTACAAGTGTGGTTATTTTTTACTAAAATACATGCGCCGCCATGTCTATTGTGTCTGCAATAATATGAAGCCAATTTATAGTTACATATATCTAGAATCTGAATATCATTCACAGTCATATTATGTTCTGTAATGCATAGAACATCTATTGCTTTGCCCTTTTGAGTCAATTCATTCAAAGATACTAAAAGCATGTCGGATTTACTAATGAGACCAGCGATATTTTGATGCAAAATAAATAGATTATTATACACGAAATAAATTATTACAATTGTTAACTTGGTTAATTTTATCAGTGGCATTATCACAATTATTTATAGAAATGTTATTATTATTACAGATATTATGGTCAATTTTGTTAATGTTATTATCACAATTATTTACAGAAATGTCATCATTATTTAATTTATTATCACTGAAATATATGCAATTATTTGAATTATTATTAGTATTATCATTGGTACACTCGTCATAGTAGTTATTTAATGTCAAATTTGTTTGCGTGCAACGCTCGACATATTTCCTTTTGCTAGATACCTGTGATAAGTGTTGTTTATATTGATCATGTTTAAATTTATAATTTAAGTACAAAATTTCTTTTAACAAAGATCTAGCTAAGTTCAGTACAAATTCACGTTTATATGGCAAATGAACACTGTAATTCATATTCATAAATAATACATTTTCATAATTATTACAAATAAATTTCAAAGTATAATTCAATTTTTGTTCATTTAAATACATATTCTTAGGTATTTCACTCACAATAACGTTTGTATGTGTTACAGAATTCAACCATAAATTAAGTCGGATTTGAAAGTAGTCAGGATTTTTATCATTTGTACCACATAAAAGTATTATATAGTCATTTTTTGATAATTTTTTAATTTCGGATTTTGCTTGAGTAAGAATATCACCTAACGCTGCCCCGGGTTTTAGGTAACTTGTGACTTGATACTCAGGACCAATAAGGCTAGATAAAAATTTTCTGACCCCATGACCTTGGTGGTCCGAGATAATTATCACTTGTTTTTTTTGTTTTGAGTATTGTTTTACTGTGAGATTTATATCCATATTACAAGGTACGGGGCTTTTGGTCGGTAAGTGTTCCAGAATTTTATTTGTATCATTACTTATCTTTGGTTTTTGTTGAGTTTTACAGGATATTTTTCGATCAGAATTAAAACAAACGCTTTTATCTAGATGTATTGGAGAGGACCGCGATATATTTGAGTGCATAAATAAAACTCTGCGCAGTGGAGTTGCGAGTTGTTTTCCTTTTGTTGGTGTCCTATCAATACATAAAGTTTTTAATAGTTCAATTTTCTTGCTTTGTTCATTTAGAACTGCTTTTAACTCAATATTTTCTATATTTAATCTGTCTATTTCCTCGTCCGCGCTCTTCATTCTTAATTTTAATTTTTAGTTCTTGATTTAAGTCATCTGTGTATGTATCATTATTGAGTGATGGTACATCAACCATTGTCGAGTTAAATAAATTACTGTTGTCATAGTCCTTACTTAAAGATAAATTTATTTCTGATCTCGATCTTGGAAATATTTTACGAAACGTGATGTGATCTTCAGCGTAAAATGTCTTATTTTCCATTATACTCGTAGTAATCACTAAATTAAATATGAAAAAAGTCTTTGTCACTTGGGATTTGAACCCACGCTTGAATCTCTCGTCAAATTTTAAGTGTTCGGTTTACTCACAGTGCTAGTCGTACTTTTAATAGAGTTTTGAAATTAACGTTGTTATTCAGTCGAGTGTCAGTTCTTTACAAATT